>JADRCD010152751.1:0-29956 GCA_019843815.1 Montemys delectorum
ATCCTGCAACTGTACTGAGAGGTGGGACCTTCCAGGGGTGGCTACCTAACAGATGCTATCTTTTGGGAACTGAGTGACCTCCATGGCTGTGTGACAGCACTGAGGAGGCCCTCCCCAGACATGGTCACTTGATCCTGGACTTTGGAGGTGCAGAGGCACATAAACTTGTGTTTCTAAGTAAAGTGGTCTGTGGCCTTTTGTTACAGCAGCAGGAGCGTGTGAACTGCTAAGGCATGGCACTCACTGCAGGTGCCTACACTCTGTGCTCTGGACAGCGAACGAATAAGTGCCCAGCAGATGACCCACTGAATATCTTTGGTAGTCTGAACAATTTGAGGGAGTTAGATCTACAGATGGAGAGTGTAAAAAAATCAGTTTTGTGTTTGTGCATAAACATGAGTCAAGGGTAAAATGTGTTATGCAATAAAGCATCAGTGTTGTGAGCAGTGCCTGCCCAGCCTCCCCACCTTCCTCTAACTCTCTTCTTTCCTTTGTACCCAGTCCTACTTGTCCATGACTCCTCAACTTCCAGGCAGCTGTGCCGTGCTCTCCTGAAGTACTAGGCGCAGTTAGAAAAACTGGCCATAGGATTCTGACTGGAGTGCAGGAAGCATACTGGGCTTCCTGTTGGTGCCAGCTTCCCGCACTCTCAGTTCCGCAGTGTTTTTGCCCTGTGACTTGCTCTGTGGGCTGTCCGAATTGTGTGCTCAGAGCAGGGAACTCCATTTGTGTGTGGCTTTGCCTAGAAGGATTTCTCAGTCAGGGTTTCCCTGTTTCTTCTGCCTTTGACAAAATCCTGGTGATAGCAGTGTTCAATTTACTCTTTTGTGGGTCAAAGCCATCAACTTGTGCTTTGGTTTTAGCGCATGTCTTGAAGTCTTGGGCTAGCAGGTCCCCTGTGAGTTAACATTTTGCCCCTCGCATTCTTCTCTAAGTGTTTTTGTGTGACTGCAAGAAGGGTCTCTTCCAGTAAATTGGAGCATGTCGGCTGGAGAAGTCATGTGGCTTGATCAGAAGATCCTACGGCTTCCCACAGGAGTCTGTTCAGTCTGCAGGTGTGGAGAACTGGAACCTAGTGATGTCACACTGTCTTCCTAGTTGTGTCCCAAGGACTCAGGTCCTAATGAGAGGACATGAGCTTGACTGTGGTTGGAGGCAAAGTCTCCTGGCTGTACATTCTGCACGGAGCAGCAGCAGCTCTGAGTCACACTGAGCCCCACTTGCTTTTCCTGTGGAATCTTCCTGGGCTGACTTCTGAATCCATATCGAGTCATCCTTAGCTTTTGGTGTTGGCTTCATGTTTTGAAATATTCCCACTCAGTTGTCCTACCTGGTTGGCTGTGCATAGTTATTATTTTTGCAGTTAGAGCCACCACCTTTTCCAGTTTTTCTCATCACACAGTTTCCTAATTCAAGCTGTGAGAGATTTAATTCAGTTCTGTAGGCGTTTATGGGGTGTTTGCAAGTCAGTAGCTGCATTATTACAAACCTGCCTCCTTGTTTTCCGTGTTGCCTGGAGCCCTTTGATTAGCATGCTCCCCACCAGTGCGCTGAGCCTGTTCCTCACTCCCTTGGTGGGTTGTTAAGGCTGAGAGCCTCCTCAGAAGATGAGTGGTCCAGGGCTCACTCTTCCCTGCTCTGAGTTGTTGCAGTGCTGCAGTTTGCTGTCTGGTGGGCGCTCAGAGCTTTCCCCGTAATGGGAAGTCGGGAGTGGAAGAGAGCTAGGATCCAGAGGAGAAAATGACTCTTTGTTGTTAACTTTACCAGAGCAATAGAATATACTCACCTGTCTGTTACAAAGAAATAGGGATAAAATTCGGTTATTCCTGGATGCAGTGAGCTACCAAATGATGTAAAAGCTAATTCTCTTGCATTCCATCTCCAAAACTTTCTTGGGACTTTTCTCTCACGTAATTGGTTGCAGACGCTGGGAATGTGTGTAAGTGATACACCCTAGGTGTGCACAGGGTTAAAGTGTGAGCAGTTTGAATTTAGGAACCCTGTTTTGTGAGGAAATAGCTCAGTATTCCTCAGCCAAAATCTTCCCCTCATCCACATGAAAAGACAGCTACATAATTTCAAATGGATACATTCACTGATTCTCTTCAAAAATAGTTTAGCCTGTGGGGGACATAGCCACATGAGTTTATTTTTTCTTTCCTACCTTTCTTTTGTTCATGGAGCTCATGGGGAGTTCATGGGGAGCTCATGGATTCTCATTTGCGTTTCGAGGGAATGGCAAGCAGAGCATGTATCAAGAAATTCATGTGGCTGTGAGTTCCGCCCCATTGAGTGTATAGACACAGGGGCAGCAGAATTGGGAAAATGATCAGCTGCAGCCGTGTGCCTGTTAAGGACACCTACAGGCAATTGTTTAAGTTGGTCTTTTCTTAGTTTGTTATGGTTGCTCTTAATCTGCATCCTTAAAATAGAAAATACACTTGGATTTCACAAGTCTGATTCATTCTCCTTGATTTAATGAGCATCACTGCAGGTTCACACTATGGGTGCCCGGGCTGAACACGTTCAAGACATTGTTCAGTGGGAGCTCCAATCAACTGCTGCACAGAGCACAACACAGAACAGCACAGCATGGCTCCTACTGTATTGCATGGTCCGGAGTTGGATCAGAGCTCAGCTCTTTAGATAATGAATATAAATGAAATCTTCTTGTTTTTAATGTTTCGCTTGTCTATAAGCAGGTGCTGAAGCAAACTAGCAGATGATTGTGGAAGCCTAGGTCAGCTGTGCATGTCAGGTCCAGGGGCCTTTGCTGTCCCATCTGTGTGGTGCACCTTACTTCTTGACACAGCATCCTGTGAGCGAGCCTGCGTCCCATCACCAAAATGGCACCTGTCTGTAGAGTTTTACAGATTGGGTGGAGATGAGGGTGGTACTCCAGGTGCCTATTGACCTCTCCCTACTCCATCCTGTGCCCAAGCCTCTGGCTGGGCATGAGAACCAGAATGGTATGATTGGTAGCTGGGTGGACAGAGAGCAGGAAGGCTGCAGGGCTGAGTTGTTGGCCTTGCCTACAAATTTGCCTTTTGTGTTCATTATGGGATAGAGCTTTTTAGCATTAGTGTATCGAGAATGTGTTTAGCATTAGTATAGCAGGAATGTTTTGGTTCTGAAGTTTTCCTTATTCATTTTGTGTATGATAAATGCTGAAAGAAGCAGAGAATTTCCTATTCCACATATGGCAGTGATAGTAATTTACTGCTAATTCCCAAAAAGAGTTAATATCATAAAGTTGGGGGGACAGGATAAAAAAACATGGCAGCAGACAATGTTTTCTGAGTCTAAGAAGCTTGCCTGCTTTTGTTAATGCACTTTACAACTATTTGTTGATTCCTGCCAACTACACCTCAGGCTACTGCCTATTAAAAACTCACAGTTGAGTGGCACAGGTGTTAAAAGAAATCATGTAAGAAACTGAAACTGTTGGAGCAGAAAGTACAGCATCCTTGAAGTGCAATGGGGAACAAGGCACCAGGAATCTCTTTAACTGTATTCTCTTTTAGAGATGCCAGAGAAGTGGAGAGTGAAGGCCTTTGAGGCCATGGAGGATGCTGGATAGACCTGAGAGGGCCTTGTGAGGTGAGGTGTAGGCCTGAGAGACTGCTCTATGTAGTCAAGTACCAAAAGGCTGAGAGAATGCCCTATGAGATGAAGTGCTGTCGGACTAAGAGTGCTCTGTGAGGTAATTTGGAGCTCAGAGTGCTCTATGAGGTAAGATGCTCTATGTTTGAGGTGTGAGTAGTAATCCAGGTCCCAGTTGTGTCCTTATTAGCTTTGGACTGAGATGAGAGGGGCAGGTCTGACTGAGTTTACTAGGTGTATAGTAAAGTCAGTGTGAGTATAACTGGTAGATTCCTAACAGTCTTTAGGTGAAGGAATGGGAGCCTCTCTGGTATCTCCTGCCCTACAAAGCCTTTCCCTTTCTCTCTGTCTTCTTACAAGTCAAATATGACTTTCTCCTCTCCAATGAAGAGTAACCCACCAGGAATCTCTTCTGGTGCCATCTGAGGACACTTGGATTCATTTTGTGGGAAGACTAGCCAGGCTTTAGGCAGTGACTCTGGTGCCAAGAATTTCATCTTGGTGTAGACAGCATGTTAGGGCTACATGTTGGTACTGGATTTGCTACATAAATATTTGTTGAATATTAAATAGCTTCAAAGGGTCTCTGTGTCCAGTTTCTCTTCCTAAGTAACTTGAAAGGAACCAGAGTAATTGTGTATCTTAAACCACCCAAGTTTCAGTGCCATTGCTGTTGGGAATTCCACAAGATCTTGTTATATCTTAGTGCACAGTGTGTGTGTGTGTGTGTGTGTGTGTGTGTGTGTGTGTGTGTACTAGCCTGGATGAGTGGTCAGCATGCTGAACACATACTATCATTAGGAACATTAGTGTCCAAAGTACATTTCTAGGAAGACTGATGTCATCTGATGTACTAAAGTCCCCTGGTACCCACAGTCCTAGTATATGTGTGGTCTATACCCAGTGCCAACTGTTCATGTTCTCAACTTGTCTTCTGAGATGTGAACTGGGCTTTGAGGGCACTGGGCAAGCTGGGCTAAGCCCGGGTTGGTGTCCGCTGCCACTTGTTTATGTCATTATCATATCTCAGAGTGGTAAAGGGAGTGTGTGCTCATCCTAGCTACACAGGATGCTGAGGAGAGAAACATGACTCCTTGACTGATTGCCAGAGCTTCTGGGCTGTGGGCAGAGATGGACAGGGCATGCTTGACTTGGAGTGATCTCAGTATATTGACAAGGAACTTTGGTTTCTTTGTTTTTATTTTGTATGTATGTACATGTCTATGTTCTTAACATGTAAATGTACGGAAGCATAGGTCAGCCTTTGGTGTCTTAAATTCTGTTAATTTCATTTTATGAAACAAGGTCTCCCACTAGCCTGGGGTCCAACAATCCAGCTTGGCTGTCTGGATAGTGTGCCCCAGTGACCTTCCGTGTCTCATTGCCTTTAAACCCAGCACTGGGTTTATAGGAACACACCATCATGCCTGACTTTTCTTCCTGAGTTTTGGGGATCGAACTCAGGGCCTCAAGCTTACATAGCAAGCATTCTTCCTGGCCCCAAGAATTTTACTGTTAAAGAAAGAAACCAAAACAAAACGTAGCCTTGCTTAGGTGCTGGATTTCCCTGACTGCTGGCCAGTTGTCTTCCTACCAGTTAGAGGAAGAGCTAAAAGGGATAACTGTGGGTTGGTGCTTTCTGGCCCTTCCCTTGTATCCCAGTACATAACAGTTGCGGGGGAAGACTGCTTTGCTGGAAACTCAGTTTATGTGCTCCCCTCCTTCCCTTACCTCATTAAGCCACCTGTGAAGGAAGAAGTGTGGCCAGGCTCCAGAGTCCTCATTGCTACTCAGAGAGTCTGTGGCTTCCTTTGCTGGCCGTAAACAAAAGCAGCTGAAAGAGTGGGCTTTGCTTGCTGCGTCAGTCAGAGGAAGGGAAGGAGCTTTTCCAGAATGTTCATCGTGTGGGGGCCCCTCACATAAATTACAGACAGTAACCCAGAAGTGCGGCATGAAGCTGACCATTAGCAGCAGACCTTTTAAACTTGGGTCGGGGTCTCCTAATGCATGCACACAAGGACACGTGAGAGCAGAACCCTCCTTACAGGAAAAATGGACTATTGATCTTGGAGAAACGGAGATGCTTCAGAAGCACCTCTCTCTTAAAGTCTGGAAGGTCATACTGCGTTTGCAAGAGATACCTGTTATTTGAAGTGCAGTCATGTCTCCTGCATAGGTCTCCCTGGTGACGGCTCAGTGTGTCACACATAGTTCCTCTTGCACAGCCTCAGTGGCAGAGACCATACATATGCAGTGTGCTCTTGTCCTATTACAATGGCTAGGAAGCTAGGGCAGCCTGTGGGAATTGGCTGTTATAGATGGACAGATAAGTCAGTGAACACTTAGATAGGGAATCTTTTACAAATATTTTGGTGTTATATTGTAACACCATTATATTGTAAAATAAGCAGTTCGGCATTATCAAGTAAATTATATATTTATGTAGCCATTGTGTGTCTGTCTGTCTATCCGTCTGTGGTTTTCCATAAGGCTAGAATCCTGAACCTGCTAAAACAACCTCATCTTCCCTCTTCTGAACCTATTCTGCTTTTGCTTTGAGTCTACACTGCTTCCGGAACCCCATTTAAGAGGAATCATCTGTCTCAGCCTTTGTCCCTTTGTGACTCATGTATCTCACTTAGTGGCCCTTGAGCTTCGGCCATGATATATCAGACGTGAGAATTCCCTTCCTCTTTAAGGCTGAATAACATTCCATTGTATGAATGGGCCACACTTTGTTTATTCACCCATCAGCGGACACTTGAGTTAGTTGGAAAGAGCTGTTGCCAAAGTGGCTAGATACATACAGCTAGAGCAGTGGTTCTCAACCTGTGGGTCACAACCAGTCTGGGGTCTAATGATAGTTTCACAGGGGTTGCCTAAGAGCATCAGAAAAAATAGATATTTGTATTACAATTCATAACAGTAGCAAAATTTCAATTATAAAGTAGCAATAAAAATAATTTTATGGCCACCACAGTAGGAGGAATTGTATCATAGGGTCACAGGATTAGGAAGGTTGAGAACCACTGCTCTAGAGCCTACTGTAAGTTCTTTGGATGCAAATCCTGGATCCCATGGCAAGACTGAGGGACCTGCTGACTGTTCTGATTCTGAACAAGGGCAATTGGTCATTGAATGCAACGAGAAATCCAGCTGCTGCTGAGGGGCTTCAGTAACATCTCATCAGCTGCTTTGGGCTTCCTAAAAATGGAAGTAGACTGAGGAAGGTTGGTGTTCTAAAACAGAGGCCAGTGACAGCCATTTGCATAAGTGACAAGTTTGTCTTCATGTCATGTTGAAGTGGTTCATGATGGGTACCAAGCCAGCATAGCAGCTACTGAGCAGGACAATGGGGAGTCTTTCTTACTGGGGGGCTGCCTCATCTTGCAGGAAGCCTGCTGCTGGGCTCCTTCTGGTCACTATCCCCTCCTTGCTGCATTGTGCTTGTGCTATCATACAGGAGTGTGGATTTTAGGACTCTTTAGTTTGCAGAAGTTCTTATAACTACTGCTTTGAGAAATGAGTTGTGGATGGAGAAGCTCATGATCTGAGGAGCAGTCTGACTTCAATTCATATTCATTCATAATCTCCTCTCTCTCCTCCCTCCTTCTTCTCTCTCTCTATCCTCCTGTCTCCACCCCTTGAGTGCTGAATCCCAAGTATGCACTACCATGCATAGTTTAGGTTCAGGACAGAACCCGGGCATCATGTAGGCTAGGCAAGTGCTCTTCCAACGGAACTGCACCCTGGGCCAAGAACCAACAATCCTGACCTCCCAAGGAGGAAGTGCTTCCGTGAGCACAGGTTTCCTCATTCAGGGAAGCAGGATGGCCTGTGGACCCTGCCACTCTCTCTTCCCTTCCCTTTCCTTTTAGAGTAGTTTATAAACAGCATCAGAACTGTTACCAGAAGCAGGTGTGGTTTAACAGGGTAATCTGGAACACCTTCTCCTTTCAGTCTTGGTGTTGCTTCCATAACACTTAGAAGTGTGACTGTGGAACCCAAAGGCTGTCGGGTGACCTGGTTGATTGGTGTTGTTGTTTCTTGTGGTAGAATTACAACTCAGGTATTTTTTTTAAGAGTGTGTGTTGAGGCTAGAGCGATGGGTCAGTGATAAGGATCCAGGTTCTGAATAAAGAAATAAAAAGCAAAGGTACATGATTACTCCTAGGTATGATGGAGGAGAAAGTCTACTATAGATATTTGGGGAAATCTAGGGCAGACATGACCCTGAGCCCTGCAGAGAGAGAGAGAAAACCAGGTACAATAGCCTGGAGCCCCAAAGGTACAAAGAGGGCAGGTAACCAAAATGGTTGGATTATGTAGAGAAAGCAGCCCAGCTCCCTAGGCTGGAGGGTTCAAGGTATGGGGCAGGGTCCTAGCTAGCCAGAGGGGTCCTATAGCAGGTAGGAACTGAGGGATGCTGGGTGAACCTGATGGCCAGTGTCTGCTTTAAATATGTTAAATAGGCACCCACATGTGGCCCACAACAGTGTATTCCAGAGAACCTCACACCCTCTTCTGGCCTCTATAGCTTATGCACATACATGCAGGCAACGCACTCATACACTGATAAATAAGCCGTTTAAAGTACTTGAAATGATAGAGAAGTATGGATGTACAGGAAAACTGACAACAAACCCTTCACCTTCTGTTATAAACAATATTTTACAAGAATAACTTGTCCAAGGCAGGAGTGGTGTTGCACAGTCTGTCTGTGTTTGCAAACCTCTGCCATCTGGATGCAGAGCAGACCAATGGGTTCCCTTACCTGCTTTTTGGTCAGCCTTTGACACTGTCTTTCACCTCAGCAGCTCTGTTACATGCTGGGAGAGGAGGAGACAGAAACAGATAAGATGATTCTTTGGTGTCCTTGATGGGCCTAGATTTGACATCCTGAGGTCCCTGGAAGGACCTCTGGTCACCCAGGAATTCTGAGCACACTGAAAATTATTGTTGAAATTTCCCTCAGGAATCTGATCAGGTACTCTGTCTTCTCCTGTAGGTTATTGCTGCGGGCTGTGAGCTCCTAGCTCTGCCAGCGGAAGTTGCAGTCTTTTTAGGTAAGTTGCTGCAGGCTGCCGTGCAATCCAAGTTATCCTCCACAGCTATTTGATGTTTTAATTGGACTCCTATGTTCCAATAATGGTTCTTTGGAAAGTTTGTGTTCTCTCAATGTATTGAATGCTGTAGCAGATGTGGTGAGCAGGGCTCATACAGGCTCCTTTGAACTTTAGAATTGCCTAATGGGGTGGGAGTAGGGGTTCAAACCTAGTCACTGATAAGTTTCTGTGTGTCCCTTGGTGTGTTTTCAAGGATATGCATTTTATAATCTGTGCATCTCTGTGTAGAGAGTGCCCCTTAGGTAGCAGGGATCCAGGTAAGCATATTATAGGCAAAAGGCTGTCTGAAGTCCACTGTCCTGGAGAGTTCAGGACATGGTGGGGGGGTGTTGAGGTGAGCTGCTGTAAGACGGATGGGCCAGATGGGAATGACTGTTGGCTAACCCTTTCAGCCTTGAGTCAAGGTGGTGCTTCCCCCTTACTTACAAGAACTACAGAATACATGGAAACAGCAGGAAGTGAGATAGATCTCTGAAGGAGCCTGTGTCTGCCCTGCCTCATAAGTCCCCTCTCACACACTTGCACTTTTGCACCTCACATGTGTGATCTTCCACCCTTTGCCCTTAAGAACATCAGTGTATGTTTCTTAGGAATAAATATGTACATTGGGTCACAGCAGTTCAGTTATCAACCTTGAGTTATTTAATACTGACCCATATGCTCCATCTGTTACTAGCATCCCTGTTCAGTTCCTCATCTGACACAGAGTGCCTGTCCTTCATGGCATTGTCCACCTCCATCCAGTGTTCAATCCAGGGCTCAGTGCTACGTATAACTGCCATGTTTCTTGGGGGGGAGGGCTGTCTGTCTGTCTGTTTCTGTGTGTGTGCTTGTTTCTGTCTGTCTGTGTGTCTATCTGTCTGTCTACATGCGCCTTTGGCGGGCTCGCCTTTATCATGTTGTCAAGGCAAATGTTTGAACGAGGTCGGGACATCATCATCAGAGACCCCAGCATCACCACATACTGTCTCACTGCACAGGGCAGTGCGTGAGGCTTCTGTGTATGGTGAGACTGTGGAAGTCTCCACAGAAGGGAGTGACTGCTGAGGAGCGGCTGCAGAGGCCAGGATGGCCTTGCTCACACGGCCTTGTTCCCTCCTGATAGGGACCGGAGGACCCAGTCCATTTCCTGTGCTCAGGGAAGCCCCTGAGCCTAAGTATATTCTGATGTGGAAATAACAGTGCACAGGTGAGGAATGTTCCAGAACAGGAAGTAGGCAGGACTGCAGGGCTTTGCTTTAAGGAAGGAGGAACCTTGTGACGCTGCACCTGTCTTTCCAGTGCTGTGGGCTCCTCTATAGCTGGGTGACAAGTCAGCAATGTCAAAGCCAGGTGGCTGGCTGAGGCTGGAGCTCCCTGGACACAGCTGAGCACACTTTGGCTTTTGCTCACTTAGGAGAGCTGTGGAAAGCAGCTGTGCTTGGATTTCTCCACCTGGAGGACCCATTTCCAGACCAACACTTAGTGGGTCACCATGGAAAGGGAGGTTCTGGGCAGGACCTTGTGTGTGCTTCGGGGTAACTGGTTCTGACGCCTGCCAGAGATATTGGGTAGGCATCTGTAGTGTGTCAGCTCATAGATTATTGCGTTATATACAAGAGTATTCCCTCATACAACCCAGACATGCAATAGAGGATAATTCTCCAAAGGTAACTGGTGCCCATAGACTTCTTGTAACATTCTTCTAGTCACATTTAAAATCCAGGCAAATTTAAAAAGAGACATTACCTGGGTGTGATTTTGCAGACCTTTGATCTGAGCACTCAGAATTTGAGGCAGGTAGATATCTGTGAGTTCAAGGCCAGCCAGATTTACATAGTGAGTTCCATGTGAGTTCAGCCAGAACTGTTAATACCCACCCAGCACATCCCAGAGGAACTAATAGCTCAGTGGGTAAAAGTGCTCACCATGCAAACCTGACTTCCTGAGCCCAGTCCCCAGAAACAACATGGCAGGAGGAAAGAACTCTGATCTCCACATACATGCAGTCGCACATGTGTGCCCCTCTGACCTCTACACACACACAAGTACACATGTGCATACATATCCTAGTATATGGAAGGACATACCTACTGTGTACCAGACTTCAGTGTTTCAGGCTTCAGTTTGGAAGGTGTTTACAATTCTGTATTATAAAGACGTACTGTTGTATTCTCCCCCCTCAGTGAAAAGCTGCTGAGTCGGTCGGGTTTATGAATGCGAAGGCTGGGCTCAGTCACAGAACACGTTGTAATTTCATAAGCCGCTTCCTTTCTTTGGTTTGTTTGTTTATATGGAGCGTTTGTTTGGTGGCAGCAGCAGTGGAAGGTTTCCTGAAGGAGGCATTCACGAGGAACAATGGGTAGCGTTCAGACTTTGATTCCTTGGTGAAATAACTGTTTTTGTTCCATAGAGGCTTGTCTCTGTTAATTAACCATGTGTCTGAGAGCAGTTGGGGAATCTGCCACATCCTGAGTAGTCCCAACCCAGGCTCTCATGCCTCCGCCTCTCTAGGGGTGAAGTTCTCAAGACCTTGTGTCATTTGGTCCCCTACACACCTGCCTGGCCACCTCCCACATCCTTTTTCTTTAAGTCTGTCTGTGTGCTTGGCATTGCTACTCCTGGTTGGCATCCTGTGAGGATGGAGATGAGATGCTTGGAAACCTGCCAAGGCCTCAGAGTGAGGGAAGGGTTGCATCTCTGACTGGAGGACTACAGCTTTGAGCCATTTTGGCACAGGTTATATGGAGACAAACATGCTAATATGTGGACTTTTCGTGTTGGTGGCAGAGACCTATAGTCACAACCTTCAAGATAATTAGGCAGGAGGATTGTGAACTCTGGACTAGGCTGGGCTACATTGTTTCAAAAAAAGAAACAAACAAACAAAAAAAATCCCAACATATACACCCCAAAACTGAGTTTGGTGGGACCTGTGGTTTAGTGACAGGAACCTTCACATTAGTTTGGGTCAGCAGCTGAGCAAGGCCAGTTGTCAGAGTTAGTTTATTTAACCTTGAGCAATTCACCTAAACCCTTTGTTTGTTGCTGGAGATTGAGCCCAGGGTCTCAATCTAGGTTAAACCTAGATTGAAGTGCTTCACTTTACATATAAGCAAACTGCCCTGTAGAGTCACACCCAGTCAGGGCTCTGAGACTCCCTGTCTGGGGTGCATCTCGTGGGTGATCTCAGCTGCTGGGCTTCAGGATTGGAATGCTCATGTCCAGCTTGGAGAAATAGCTATACAACTGTCACTCTCAAGGTTTTTGATGAATTTTATTAATGGGGACACTTGCCACTATTGATATAGCTATATAACTAATTTCTGGAGAAAAAAATTAGCTAAATTGTTGATAAGAACACTTACCATGATTTGTGTGTCCATATGACATAATTTCTGAAGGGAATACTGTGAGAATTCAGTCTGAGCCAGATGGGACTGACCACAGGCAGCCAACACAAGTGACCCTGAATGACACCTTCCACCTAGGAAGAGATGACTTGCATTTTATGACCTCCTTTTGTTCTGTGCCTGGAAATCAACGCACTTTCCATTCTGCTGATGAGGGCCTCTGGTGAGAGTGTCTCCAGGTTTCCTGGGCTATCTCAGCATTTTTAGCCTTAGAGTTTGGGGTACTTAGGAGTCTGCTAAGCTTTAAGATTCAGTAACTTCTGGCATAGAAGTTAAAAGTTAATTGGCTTTTAAAGGACCTAGGATAAATTTGGCTCTGGATCTGCAGCATTCCACATTCTATAGGAGCCCAACCCTTGAAGCCCTGAGAGCCTCCCTGGACTTGGCTACTGTCCTCACTAGACCACTTAGAGGGACAAGTGACAGGGAAAGCGAAGAAAGGAGATTTATTCCATGTGGAGAGAATAGGAGCCCAGATGTCCAGTGACCCCTTCTCCCAACTTCCATTCTTCAGAGTCCTGACAGGAGGTTTAGGTTGAATTGGGAGCATGTGTGCTGTTCAAGTGTGGCCCCGCCCATCACTGACCTTCCTCTTAGTTCTTGCCCTGCACGTCGACCTGACTGGTTGTCAGAGCTGGGTGGCATCTCTTCCTGGGAGACAAGCTCTTCCTTTGTCTGGCATCAGATATCAGCCTTTTCCTTCATAAGATTACTTGGAAATTCCAGTTTCTCAGGGGCCACTCCTTCAATGTTCTGATAGCTGGGGCATGGGAAGAGGACACAGCATCTACAGAATACCCTCACTAGCCCATCTAGGATGGTCACAGGGTCAGGACACCTTCCAGGGCTTGGGGTGAGCCATCTACAGCTTCTTTACTGTAGACAAGTGAAGCAGTACTTCAGAGAGCTTCAGCACAGTTACTTCTCCCCAGCTTGGGCGTGCCCTGTCTCCATAGTAAGAATTCATGGCAAAGATGTTAATCTCTGTGTTGAAAAAGAGAAACTGTGAATGCCAAGTTAGTATCAGGGATGTAGGATTGTTGAAATGTGGATTTTAAGTTTTCAGTTTGTTATGTGTTTCCTGCTTCTCAGAGTGGAGTCTGTTCAGTCCCTTTGTGCACTCAACAAGGGCAGTGCTATTGATCTCTTGGTTGTGTAGATTGTACAGGCTTCAACACTGATAATGGCTCACTCTAGACTGGTGTGTGTGCATGTGCGTACGTACATTTCTAAATGGAGGTAGACCTGTGTATGTGTCCACGTGGAGGATAGAACCACTCTCAGGTGCTTATACTCCTGGGGTGCCTTCCGCCTTGTGTTTTTGATTTTTTTTTTTCTGACTTTGGTTTTGGTTTGTTTGTTTTAAGACAGACTGTCTCACTAGCTTGGTGATAAACTCTCTTAGAAATAAAGTAGTTGGTCAGTGAACCAGAGACCCACTTGTGACTGTCTCTGAGCCATATGTATGTCGTCACTGCCTCCCCAGCCATGAGTGTGTCATTTTGGGCTTTTTTTTTACTTGGGTTCTTGGGCTTAAACTCAGGTAGGTCCTCATGCATGCATGGTTAGCACTTTGCGGGCCCTAGACCCAAGTGTTTTGTTGCCTGCTTTGCTGGATTGGTCAGGAGCCCGATGTTGCCTTAAGCTCTTAGCTGTTCAGTCAAGACACTTTTTAAAAGCATTACTGTACTGGAGATAATCAATGTAATTAATGTAATCTATGTATCAGAGAGGGGAACCTCCTGCCACAGTGCATGTGTGGCAGTCAGAGACAACTTGTACAGTCAGTTCTGTCTTCCTATCTTTACATGGGTTCTGAATCCAACTGTAGACACCAGGCCTGCAAACACCTTTACCTGCTGAGCAATCTTGCCTCTAAGAAACTTGAAAATCCTGTATTTGGTATTTGAGAGCCAAATCACCAGTCAGCTGCCAACACCTGTACTTTCCTAGGCTTTCCTGGGTGATTCCCGTGAGCAGTGAGATGGAGAAGCTGCTTTGGCTCAAGGGAAAATGATCAAGAACCATGGTAATTGTCATAGTGCAGGCATTGCCTTCAAGGAACTAGAAAGTTCTCTTTAGTGGCCACGCATATGTGAGTCATGGGTTCTGGCTTGACTTCTCTGCTATCACTTGCCTGCCCTCTCATCTTCATGGAGAGGGTGTGAGGGCTGACGTGGTTCACAGAGCTGGGGGCGGGGGGGTGGGGGTGGGTAGTGTCCAGTGAGGAAGGCAGCCAGCCTCAAGAGCCTGGTACTGAGGGAGCTCCATCCTGCCCTCCTTTCCTGTCCTTTGTCTATTGTGTGAAGCTTAGCATGTAGGCATTACTCCTGTGATCTGCCTGCCTGGGAACCGTACTATTTTTAGGAACTTCTCCACACAATAGGTTTATAAAAAGGCTATTGAACCTTTTGAGGCTTCTGTGTTCTGTCTGACAAGGCTGAGTTACAAGCAGGCTTTCTCGCCTCACTGTTCAGGAGTGTAGGATTTTCTTTTCTTCTACATCTTCTCTTCTCTTCTTTTATTTATTTTTTTTCTTCCTTGGAAAGTACTTGGAGACCCAGAGCTCTACTGGTCCTGCCCAGCTGTGCCAGGCAACTGTGGAACACCCTGGCTTATGTGGAGCAGTCTGACGTGTGTAGAGCACTCTGGTGTCTGTGGAGCACTCTATGCAGTTTCTCCAGCTCTGTTTCATATACACTGGTTAAGTTGCAGGTTTTTATTTCTCCTCCTTTTAAAACGTGCTAAAATATGCACAGTTAGTGGTGCTGCTGGGAAAAATGAACAAGGGAGCTGTTTTCTTCTTCTGAGTGTTTTGTGTCTTGGGTTGCTTTCTCCAAAGAAGGGATCCATTGACCTGACCTGATGACCAAGCGGGAAAGCAAGTACTGTTTATTACTTTACATTTGTTTTTAAAAGACCACTTGGGCTGGGGATGTCACTAGCTTAGTTGGCAGCATGCTTGTCTAGCATGAAGGAGGCCCTGGATTCCATCCCCAGTGCCACATAAATCAGGTGGTGACCCAGCACTTGGCAGGTAGGAGTGGGAAGATGACAGGTTCATGGTCTCTCTTGGCTGCACAGTGAGTTCAAAGCCAGCCTGGTCTTTAGGAGACTCTGTCTCTACAGAATCAAAAAGAGGATGAGAAAGAGCAATCTGGCAGTTGGATCTTGTTAGTTTCTGATTTTACGCTCTGAATATGTTTGCTTATCAGGATGGAAGGACTGACTTGCTTACCATCACTGAAGCCTGCATGCCTCTTAACCTAATGCTCTGCTGAGGCCACGGGATAGACTGGCCACTTCTTCCCCTTGGTATCTCTCAGTTAAGATGCTGTACCAAGTAGCACACTAGAGTTCACGCCGTGAGGCTGACTTTTCAAACACACAATTTCATGAAGATCATTCTCAAACTAATTTTCTCCTAGGCAGTTAGCCAAATAAAGGGTTTTTTAGTGTTATTTGTAGGGATGGTAGATGGGATACTTGCAGAGGACTGGTCTTCCAAGCCTTGGGATGTGCTCCTGGGATGTCAGCCACTGTAAGGACAGGTGTGCAGCTGTGTGGAGGGCTCCACTTAAATTTTAAACACCTGGCTGCATTTCAGCCATCCTTCCCACTTGTCCTCTCCAGTGTCTGTCACGCTCCTTGAGCTTGTCAGTGGCCTGGCTGGCAGCTAGTTGGTATTAATGCATCCTTGGAGTTCCTTGGGAGCCTGGCTCTATGGCACCTGCTCACTTCAACTGTGGAAGCTGTTTAGTGATTTCCAAACATCATCTCAGCTCATAGATCCATTTACCAAGGTCAAGACACAGAGCATTCTGTATCCTCTTCCTGGTTGCCTCTGGTGTTGATTCCTTAGGCCTAGGGTAGGGCTCAGAGGATGAATTTACCACCAGTCCCTCCTGAGGAAGTTGTCCACTTGGACCATTAGGGGTTGGACCACTATGGGTTGGACCATAAAAGTAGCTCACCCCAGGGCTCTTCTTTGTTCTGTGTTGTTCAAATCGCAGAAGGGCCCATGGGCTTCTTAAACTGCCTACCGAGATGTGGGGGTTGGCTTTGCCTGTTTGGATTTTCTGTTGCTGGAGGGCCTGTGGCACAAGGTTACTGTCCATCTGGCCCCAAACTACAGACTGAATGGAATCTCATTGAGTGTTTGTATTTTGAGTTACTACTGGTAACATCTTATTTCGGCCTCCATCTTGGTCTTTTTGTGTCTTGTACTGTTGTACTTACTTTGGCATGTTGGTGGGTATATGAACTGTGTTTTATTAGAAAACATAGGTTCACTTCAGGGATGATTGAGAGCCTGGACGGGACATGGCTATACTCTAGTTTCATTTACATTTCATGGTGACAAGTTCCTTTTTGGAAAAACAAAAACTCAAAGACTCTCACTTTGTAGCCCAGGATAACCCCCTAAATATAATTGTCCTCCCTCCTTAGCCTCCTAAGTAAGCCACTATACCTAGCTTTTAAATCTATGTAAATAATCTAAGGACAGTTTCTCAGAGTTGATCTGACCCTATCGTAGCATAAATTAGCTTAGGGAGCAGGGCAGATCATGGAGAAGGATGTGGTGAGAAGGGTCCAGTCCATGTTCTTTCCCTTTCAGATCTCTTTACATGGAGATGGTCTTCCTCCTAGGGATCGGGAGGTTAGGAATGCCTGAAAAATGACTGTTCATACAAGTGGCAGGGATGTGTACATCAAGACACCATGCTGGGATTTTTTTTTTTTTGTTGGTACTACTAGAAATTGAACTTGGGACCTGAGCACATGCTAGGAAAACACTTTCTCCATGTTTTAAAATTTGAGGCAGGTCTTACAGAGTTGGTCATACCAGCCTTGACCTTTGCTCCCTCGGCTTCTGTCTTCAGAGTCACAGAGCTAACAAGCTTGGGCCACCAGGAATGACTTGTTAATAACATTTCAGGAGCAAAGGTGGCATGCTTTAACCAAAGCTCCTTGGATGTCTCTTGAAATTTAGCTCAGCCCAGAGGGGGTTTGTTTACTTTTCTTCATAGAAACCGTCTGGGGACCCACACTGTCTGCGCATGTTATCTGTCCGAGTTTTTCATCTCTCTAGCCATGCTACCTACCATTCTTTCTTCCAGAAATTGTCTTTGTAGTCTCTTCCATTTCCCGCTGACTTACAACTTGTTACCGGTGTAGCCATGGCCCACTGCCATAAACCTCCATCAAGTGGAGGCCTCTGGCTCTATCTGGGCCTGACCCTTTTGGTGCTAGCCTGTCCACATGAGACACTTGAAGAGGCTGAGGCAACTGGCTGTTGTCCTTCTAGACCAAGCGAGACTGTCGGGCAATACTGCTCCTCTGAGAGCCCTGGACAGTTGCTGGAAATCAGCCTCCATCTGAGCTGCATGACCTGAGGTAAACACCCGCTCCGTGGGCAGGTGGGGAAAAGATGGCCCCTGAGATCTTACCTCCTGGAGCACTAGCTCTCGATCTGTGCATCACGACCCCTTTGGCAAACCTCTAGCTCCAAAAAATATTTGCATTATGATTCATAACAGTAACAAAATTAACAGTTGTGATGTAGCAGTGCAATAATTATATGGTTGGGATCACCACAACATGAAGAACTGTATTAAAGGGTCACAGCCTTAGAAAGGATGAGAACCACTGCCTAGAAGACTCATTAATGACTGATGGGATGCAGTCCAGTGATGGAGAAACTTTTGAAGGGTCTGATTTGACTAAACAAATCACTGTAATAGTTTCTGTCTGTCTTTCTGTGGTCATGTTTACGGCTAGTGGGCTCAGGTGAAGGGTCTGTGACATCTTCCTCAATATTCTCTCTTGGAAGATGACATTGCAGCCATCATACTGTCACTTGTGTCAGAACAGAGAACCTGGGGTATGTGTGTGTACATATTCATGTATGTGTACATATGTGCATATTATGTGCATTTGGAGGTAAAAGCCTAAGCTAGGCCTCTTCTTGGAAAGTCTCCAGCTTATATTTTGAGAGAGTCTCTCACTAAGTGTAGGGTCATTGGTTAGGTTAGTGTAGCTGGCTATAAGCTCCAGGTCTGTCTCCCAATTGGTGGGACTACAGATGTGTATACTGAAGCTACAAACTCAGATCCGCATTTTGTACAGACAGGCACTTTAGCCACCGAGCCATCTAGCAAGCCTTTGCATTTGTTTTTTAAATGCAAACTAAATTTCTTTAGTGAAAGACAAGGTTTATTAAATGAGTTGCTGGTACCTGGCAGTTGAGCTCTGGAGAGGGACTGATTCAGCCTGGTGGATTTTGGTGTCCTCTTTATACTCCCAGGGGCTTACAGCAGGCAAGGTGGGCCTTGGCTCCCTGCTGGGCTGGGAGGCCTACTCTCTGGGGTTTCTTGGGTAAGTTCAGGCACTCTGCTACTTTATATAATTGCTGTCCCCCTCCTCCTCCCACCCATGGGATGAAGACCCTGGAGTGTGAAATTAGCACATCAAGTGAATTTGATATTGCAGTAGCCTTGGGCTAGTTTTTGCAAATTAAATTTTGCAGAAATTAGCGTCAGCCTTGCAAAGGCGGCATTAATTTAGTGCTGTTGACACTGAACTGTTTCCTTGAGAAGGAGAGGGTGGGGTCACGCTAGGACAATGAAGGACCCTGGCTGTGTAAATTTTCTGTTTGGTTAAAAAAAAATGCCATTGGCTGAAAAGGCTTGCCCAAGTCAAACTCCAGCAAATACTGCACACGCTTAAAGATAACGGACATGAACATAAGGCTGGAGGGGCTGTGGCCAGGAGAACCAGGTTTCCAGAGACTTTCATTAAGGGACCTTCAGGAAAGAAAGGTGGTTTTTTTCTTTCTGAGATGGTTTTTTCTTTCTCAGACCTGCTGTGATAACAAAGCTCCATGTTTTGTCTGTAATGAGAATGCCTGCATAGGAGTCCACAGTACCCAGCATCACTTGGGCATCTGGAGGCCAGAACATGAGTCAGCTGGGCAAAGGCTTCAGGATTGGACTGCTTACCCAGTGTCCCTTCCTGTCTGGATGCCAAAACTTGCTCTTTGTCTGTGTCCCTAGTCCTTGTCTTAACTTGTGTGTTTATACATGTATACATGTGTACACATGTGTGTAGAGACCAGAGATCAACCTTCGGTTTCTCACTGTCCAGTATTTTGAAAAATATTTATGTGCTTATGTGTATGTTTGCTCATGTAGTGAGGATGGTATTGGATTCCCTTAAAGTGGAATTACAGGTAGTTATGAGTAGCATGTTATGGGTGCTGGGAATTGAACTAGGGTCCTCTGGAAGAACACAGGTGCTCTTAACACTCAGCCATCTCTCCTGCCCACCTCTTTGTTTTTCGAGACAGGGTCTCTCTGGCCTTGAGCTTGCCAGTTTAGCCAGGCTAGCTGTCCAGTGGGCCCCAAGAATCCACTTGCTTCTTTCTGCTTCTTCAGGAGGTAACAAGTGAGCCACACAGGTGTGGGAGCATCTGGACTTTCATAGTGGGCGCTGGGAATCTGAACTCTGGTCTTCATGCTTCAGTGGCAAGTACCTTACCTACTTGCATAGTGTGTCAGGTCTGACCTTTCCAGGGCAGCAGGTGCTACTTTGTTTGTGCTTAGTCTCAGAGCTGACAGCACTCTGTTGATGTGGGATAGTAAGTCATATAGATACTTGTGATTTATCTATAGACTGGAGATAAAACTGTGGTTATGCAGGTACCAGGGGCTTCTGTCTCTCTTGAGCAGTTACTAGCAATAATTCATTTGGCTAGCCCTTTGTGTTAGGTAGGTAAGAAAGTATAGCAGGAATAGAATTCTCAGATTTCTTAATCCTTCCTTCTGTGAGGCAGACAGGTGTGTTATTGATCCCCAGAGAAGAGAGCTGGGCTTTCTGAGGCCCTGTGACATACCAAAGATAGCAACTGAGAGGAACATAGAAAGGGGGCCTCGTTTTGCTTTGTAGTCACAGGGTACTGTGTAGGTATATTCTGTGCTCTAGTTAGAGTCGATCCCTGTGAGATAGAATACTCTGACCATAGGAGGAAAGGGTTGACCTCAGTGCATGTCACAGCCATCTTTGGAAGATTGTAGGGGCAGAAACTCAAAGCGGGCACTTGGAGGTAGGCCTGTCTGCTATGCAGTACAATGGTCTCTAACCAGGGAACTCACTTTAGAGCTGAGAAGTACAGCTGATACCATGAAAGATGCTGCTTGCTGGCTTACTCACAGGCTAATGCTTAGCTAGTTTTATGTAGTACAAGAGCACTTACAGGTGAATGTGCCTCCCACAGTGAGTGGGCTGGGCTCTCCCCTCTCAATTAAAGCCAAAACAGTCCCCCACAGACACGCCCACAGTTCAACCTGATGCAGGCAGTTCCTGTCAGCTAACTCTAACTTTGTCAAGTTGCCTGGGAAAGCCAACTAGGACAGAATGCTGATTCTTCCCCTTAAACTTTGTCATTGGCAATTTCTTCCTTACTGTTACTGTAGTAGAAAGTAGTTGACCCTTTGTGAGCCTGTTGATAAAAATAAACTACCAAACTCTGGGAATGTGTAAGTCAACAGCTCCTGCAGCCTCCAAGGCCAGGATACATAACAAGCACAGTTGCAGCAGACCTGTGTTGCTCCAAGGAAGACATCCTCCCGATGTGGCAGAAGTACCATATTGTCACAAAAATAGTAAGTGCTTCGTTCTTCTTGAGTGCGTTCCCATCGCAGAAGCAGCGTAGGGGGAGTCTGCTCGCCATCCTGAGCAGGAGTAAAGACATCACTATTTTTAGGGGAACACAGCAGAAAGGGTTTGGTGGCACAGAGGCTAGGAAGACAGTTTGTTAAAAATAGGACCTGAAGTGTAAACACTTGTTTCTTGGTCCCTCTTTTAGCACAGCCATGGGAATGAATCATCTCTGGGGTCCTTGGGTGAGCATGTGCCAGTATGTGGTGGGCATTTTTGTGCAGCTCGTGTGTCCAAGGGTCTGCTTGCTGGCAAGCTATGGCTAACTCTCAGATTTCCATCCTTTGTCTTGTCTTTGTGTCGCTCCCATGACTGTATTCAAAAGGCTCCAATGGTTACTAATACTCATCAGATCCTCAGTGTGCCGTTCCACGGTTTTGTTTTTTGTCTTGTTTTGGTTTTTGGTTTTGTTTGTTGAGCGAGTCTCTCACTGGCCCAGAACTCACCAGTCCTCTTGTTTCTGTGTAGCATTATGAATTACGAGCAGGTGCTCTGATGCTCATCTCTTTCATGTGGGATCTCTGGTTCATTCTTAGGTCTTCGTACTTACTTGCAAGGCAAGCACTTTAGCGACTAGGCCATCTCCCTGGTTTGAGATACTCTGGGATGTCTCCATGCTTTTGCATATTTTAAACAAATGACAAAGTTTGTATCAGAGTGTCTGTCTTAGGCTTGGTGTGTGTCTTGTGTTGTTATTGCTATCCCCCTGAGAGGATGGGCCGGCCTTGGTGTGAGGTCTGCCTGTGTGGATGTCAGCTCAGCTGATGGAGCCATTGGTGATGCCCTTGAGATTGACAGGCTGCTTCTGCCCGCAGTGACTGTGACAGCAGCTCACAAAGGCACAGTCAGCTGTTTTCCAGACGCTTCTCAGAGTGCTGTGCTTCTGGCCGGTGGCACCATGGCAGTCAGGGTTATTTCTTGTGCAAATGAAGGTGGCTGTGAGGCTCCTGAGGCTGGCAGTCCTGTTTGCCTAAGCTAAGCTGCCCTGGCATTGAAATTTCTCTATTGGTCTGGAACATACAGAAGAAGACAAAAAATACTCCAAGCCCAAAGCGCTGTGATAAAGTCTGGCTCACGGGTGACTGCATAAGAATGTTCACATTAAAAACCCTGAGAACAGTAAATATTTGACTCGCTGTAGCGTAGCCTTCCTCCTGCACTGCATCTTGGTTCTTTCAGCCTTCTGCCAGGCTTCCAGAAAGCTGTTCCTGGGAGGAGTGAGCACTTTCCTTTGCCTGCAGCACGGTGCCATTGGTGAACTGATGCAATGGCTTTATCAGTAAGGATATACGCACAGCAGCAAAAGTGGACAGACAGCAGTAGCTTTTTTTTTTTTTTTTCCAAGGGTTCCCATATCTGGTCTCCATGCCTGCCATGAAGAAATTCCCTATGGGTTCCCTCTGTCAAGCACAGTTCACCAGGAGCCTCTGTCTCTGATCTAGAAGGCTTCCTTCTTGCTTGCCATCTATGATAACAGGGATGTGGAGAGACATAGACGGATTCACGGTGAAGACAGTAGATAAGAGCACCAGCTGTCTAAGCCTGAAGACCTTAGTTCAAAGACTCCAGTGTTCTTGTAAAAACTGGAGATGGCCACAGGTCATGATCTGTGACCCCAGCACTGTGGAAAGTGAAGTCAGGAGGATCATTGGGATTTGCTGGCTGCCAGGCTAACTCTAAGTTTAGTGAAAAGGGTGTTGTTTCAAGGGACTAGTGTAGACAGTGATAGACCATGACACCTGGCATCCTCTGGTCTCGTGTGCATACAGGTGCCCGCATCTTCCCATGTATGAACACACTACACACATAAAACATAAAGGTTAACATGAAGAAGAAGCAGAGTAAAGCTGATCATATATTGCATGTCCAAACTCCAAGTTCGAGTTGGACCAGCAGGGTGTTGGCTCATAAAAGCGTTTTTTGTCTTAAGTTCACTCATCTGTCCCCAATCAGGCCGACAGTGACCTCATTTATTCCAAAAAGCAACATCCGTCTACATAAGCTTTCCACAAATAGGACACTGGGCTCAGCACTGGGTCTTTTTGGACCACTGTGGCCTCTTCCCTTCTGTAACTGACCGTCACCCCAAACCACCAACAGATGCCTTGAAGTGGGCAGTTTTCATTTGGGATACTTTCTACACCCCAAAGCAGGTGCCTTTCAGAGAACAGTTAGAACCGCTGCTAGAAGAGCAAGCAGAGAGACAAGGAAGGGAAGAATCAGTGGAAATCCTCCAGCACATGCTGGAGCCCGTGAGGTGCCGGGCAGAGGTGCAGACAGTGGCCAGGGCTCTGTTCCTACACCTCTTCTGGGCTAGTGCACACTCAGCATACAGGGCTGGGTCCTGTACCTCTGGATTTACTGCAAGCATCTCTGTTCTATATCAGTTTTCTCCTCTGTGTCTCTGGCTCTCCAAGGGCCTTTGGTCTCTGTGGAGGTGCCTGTCTCTGCTAACTCCAGTCCTATGCTAACCCTACTTGCAACCCTCTTCTCTGGGTGAATGCCATCCCTGTGTGGTGTGCCACCTCCTTACAGTTTGTCTGTGCACAGGCATTATACTGTGTTCCACTTTGAATGTGGTCTTCACAAGGTGAGCAACTGTCTCTCTTCTTTGGGGACATTACTGCAGCGCTGGCTTGCTACCAGTCTGAGCAAGGGCTTAGTTCATGTTTGTTGCAAGAGTAAATGAACAGAGTGTCTTTATTGAGCTTGTTCTTGTTTGTTTGTGTCTTCTGTGAGTCTTCACACTGTGGGAAGGTACCTGCCACACAATAGAGCCATTTGGGTTCCCAGTTCATTGTGAATTGAGCAAAGGCTGCCAGGAGACAGGAAGAACGGAGGGGGTTGTTTGCAGTCTGTGCTGGTCTCAGGGTTGGGGGTGGGGCTCCTCTGTTGTGCCTGCCCATCCTGTGAGCCCAGCACAGCTCCAAAACAGTTCTGTCTGTGCCTCATAGAAGTCATTAAAGCCAGGGAGGCTCTGCCTTCAGCATCTCCATGATTACTGCACTAATATTCATTTGAGTATTTATTTTCCTTTTGCTCGAGTAATTATGCTGTAGCAAAGCTTGACTGTAAAAAGTGGATTATGTAATTACCTCTCTAGAAAATTGGCTTTCAACTTGCACTTGGGATTAGTGTTTGAAAAGACTGAGATTCTTCTGTGGGACGCATGCCGGGCCTTTCCTAGGCTGTTGTGTATCTGGAGGTCACCTCTCACAGCATAGGTTTAGATGGACCCTGTGGTATCATTTAACTTGGGGGCGGGGGTAGGGGGTAGGGGAGGAGTTACCACATATGTCCAGAGTCAGGTCCAACCAGTTAGAAGAGTCAAAATCGAAAAACTGAAAAAATTAGGTTCATTTTATGCAGCTATATCAAGAGGTGGGACAAAGAGATCTAGGAAACCCTAAGTCTGTCTTTGGGTTCCTAAAATGAGAAGTAAGTCTAAACAGGGCTGGGGAATGTGCATATCTCAGCAGCTAGAATACAGGAGTGGTCCTGCCCACCACAGCCATGCTCACAGACCCAGTGTTCTCGGGCTTCAGTTACATCTGTCAGGTAGGCTCACAATCATTAGAGTTCTGTGAAATCACTGCGTCTAAATGGGAAGGCAAGCCTGCAGCCTCCTCAGTCACACACTCTGGACAGACAGGTCAGGAGCCTTTCATGCTGCACGGGCAGGTCATGGATCTTTTCCACGTGGTCTTAGGAAAACAGAGAGAGACCCAGAGAGGAGAGAATTGCAGACTGAAGACTCTGTCTTAGCCAGGTCATGGTTGGCTCTTGCTCTCTTTGAAGGGAACTAGGTTTCAATTACTTTGGTATTTTGACATGGGGTCTCATGTAGCCCTTCCTACATAGCTGAGGTTGGCCTTGAACTTCTGATCTTCCTGTCTGTTTCCTGAGTGCTGGGATGTAGACTCCCCACCCAGCTTTCATGATGTGTTCTAAGAACTGGGTGGGCACAGATGGGGCTGTTTGTTTGTTTGTCTGAAATACTATTCTCTCTTTCTCTAAGTATTTGAACTTACAAAGGTTCTTACATTGAAGGAAACAGTCTAGCTGATTGAACCAGCAGCCTATAGATAGACTGGGGAAGTTTTGCCTGCTATGCATCAGATAAAGGTTTAATGTCTAAAATATGTGATAAACTAAAAGAAATTCAGCACCTGAAAATACCCAGTAAGTCACAGACACCTCTCAAGGAGGAATGTAGGTGACCATAAATATAGGAGAATATCCAGCATTGTTGCAGAGGACATAATCTTGCAAGGCAGGGTTCATCAGACAGGTAACTAGAAGACAGCCCAAGAGTAGAGGCTTAGTCCAAATTCTGAAGATTAGGTGGGGCCCAGGAGAGACCCCTGCTTGTATCCTTCAGAGGGATGAAGGTCTTTCCCCCAGGACTTTGAACTAGTTCTTGTAAGAGTGAACTGTTAAAGGAGGGAACCCCAACCCTGAGCTACTGGCTCCCTGCTCATCCTTACCCCATGCTCAGAAATCTCCAGAACTGGAACTAAACTTCCCCCTATTAAGTACCCAGCTGCAGGAACCTCATTTTAGTAACAGAAAGCTGACTGGGCTCCCTCAGACATGATCTGGGGAAGCCAATTTCTTCCTCCCACTGCCTTCTGTGGATGCTAGCCTTCTGCCTGTTGTTCTCATCTGAGGCTTGGGTATTTGTGCATGTGTCATCTTGTGTTTGTGCTGGGCATCCCGTGTGAGCACACATGGGGTAGGCCAGACAACAACTGCTTGGAGGCTGTTCCTCAGGCACTGTACAGGTGGGTGATGGAGACAGGATCTGTCACTCAGCCTGAAGCTCATCGATGAGGTTAGAGTGGTCCTGTGATGGAATTCAAGAAGCAATTCCTGCAAGTGGTCTCTTGACATACCTTCACATACACGCCATGTATTCCTGTATACACACAAAATAAACATGCAAGTAAATGTCATACAAAGTTTAAGAGTGACTGAGCAAATTACCTAGTGTGGATGCGTAGCCTGCGCATGCGTGCGCACATGCACATCATATATACACACCAGCCTACACATACACACATGCTGGGAAAAAAAGGAATCTTGCCTCATGTGAAGATTGCGGATGTGAACTACATCCTGCCTCTGTTTGGATTCTTTCTTTCTTCCTTTCTTTCTTTCTTTCCTTTTTTTTTTTTTTTTTTTTTTTTTTGAGCCGGGGTTTCTCTGTGTAGCCCCTGGCTGTCCTGGAACTCACTCTGTAGACCAGGCTGGCCTGGAACTCAGAAATCCGCCTGCCTCTGCCTCCCAAATGCTGGGATTAAAGGCGTGTGCCACCACTGCCTGGCTGGATTCTTTCTTTATACAGTTGAATTTATTAGAATAAAAACCCACATGTTCTAGTGTAGGAACACGTTCAGGATAGGGATGGGAGAAATGGTTCCACCCCAGCTTATGTGTACAAGTGAGTGTTCCTGTCATTCTTGTGGGTTTCGAAGGCAAGCTGACTACTGTCATATGAAGATGAGTGCGAGGGCTCCCGAGAGGTGCCCTGCACATTCTAGCCCAATACTTTCATCCAAAAAGTCAGGTGTTAATATCATGCGACAGCACATGCTCTGAAATCCCAGGATTTGGGAGGCTGAGGCATGCCATGAGTTTGAGGCCAGCCTGTGCTACATACTGAGTGCCAGGCCAGCCAGAGCTACAAAGCGAGACTCTTGTCTCAAAGAGAACTAAGAAAACAAACAAGAGTGTTAAGAGCAGGTATGAGATGAGAGCAGTAGGAACCTGCAGGTCTGACAGCCGTTACAGCAGGGACCATCTGATTTCGAAGTCTGTGTGGTGAAGTCAGAAGTACTGAGGTCAGTTTAGCCATTCCAGGCCTTCATCTCGCTCTTTATGTATCAAGATGCAGCCTGTAATGGCTGGAGAGCTGGTAGGTGGGCGGGGCTAATGTTTCCATGTTGTCCTTCTATCCACTGGTTTGTTTACTTTAAGCAGACTGGTAGCAAGTATGTCTGGGATCATGCTCTTTTGGAGAGAAGATGGCAATGCCATCCAAGTCTCTCAACGTTAGAAAGTCTATGTACCGTCCTTTGAAGTCCACCGCAGCCCAGAATGTGGGAGTGATTCAGTTATTTGTCCATGTAGAAGAAGGCAAACCTTGGGAGCTCAGGAGATGGCTCAGGTGGGAAAGTACTTGTTCTGCAAGTAGGATGACCCCGGTTTGATCCCAGCAGTCACATTAAAAAGCCAGACATGATGATACACACTGCTAATCCACGCCTTGGGAGCTGGAGACAGATGGGTCCCTGGGCTTGCTGGCCAGCCAGCCCAGCCTCATCTGGGAACCCCAGGACAAGGGAGGGATGGATCTTCACTCAAAAAGTAGGTTGGCTAGCACCTGAACAATGATGCCTGAGTTTGACCTCTGGCCTCTACAGATGCCCCCCAGCCCCCACAGTACACATACACATGTGAACACACGCACACAAGTACACATGTACAGAAGGAAAAAAAACCTTAGTTTTTATTTTAGAAAAGAAAAGTTATATTGGGGGGGTTACATGGATGTCTGAGTTTGTGGATAGGTGTACTTAAGATGTGCTTAAGACACTTGGTGTTGATTGTAGTAATTGTAGAATTAAATAATCTTGAATATTGATACTGGTTTTCTGGTTGTGTTTTGTTTTCATAACAGAAAATCATTCTCCAGGGTCATGAGACTGCATTTGTTTGACACAATGGGACTCTTCTGGAGTGGGGGCATGGAACAGTATTGGCTTCCATGGGTCTCCTCAGTTCATGGTACTTTGTGGCTACAGACTGTCCTTTGGGCAGTAGGGACACTTGGAGCTAGACAGCGACACTACAATGCTGCCTCTTGCAGTGCAGCCTGAGAGCAGAAGCTCGTAAAGATTCCCTAGAATAGCGTCTTGCTGATTCTTGGACAGCTTGGCTGTTTCTCCATGTCTGCAGAAATAGTAGGTGGTGAAGCCTGGTTTTGTCAAATGTAGCTTCCAGTGTGTACAAACAAGGTGTGTTTCACTCATGGCTCACAACCACTCAGGGAGGAAGAGATCTGCAGTTTTCTTGTGTTTCTCTCTTCCTTTCGTTCATGCTGAGGTAAGACAAGTCTCGCCTGTCTTAGGCTGCCCAGCCTCGCACTTCCATGCCTTGATTGGAAGCATTTGAGAGGTTGGGCTGCTCAGCTGTGTGGACACACGAGAAGATGGGTTCTGACATTTGCTTTCTGTCAGCTCACTCTTTGCAAAAAGGTTGGCTGTTTGTTACTTTTAAAGGAATGTGATCATCATTCACACACAAAAGGGAACACATGGCCAAGGACTTCTGTGACATTGATTCTTGAAAACTATCCATGCAGTTTTATAGTGGTATGGGCTGTCTCTTAGTTCTGCTAAAGCCTATCGTTTATTTTTGAGTGCTTACTAGCATTTATTTATGTGCACCACATGTATGCATTCTCTGCTAAGGCCAGAGAGGGTGTTGGATCTCCTGGAACTGGAGCTCTAGACAGTTGTTAGCTACCCAAAGTGGGTTCTGGGAATCATATTCAGTCCTCTGGAAGAGCATTCTGTGCTCTTAGGCACTGAGTTGCCCCAGCCTGGGCTGGGGGTGTTAATTTAATACCTGTCTTCTCTTATCCTGAGAGCTTTTGTTAATGACAGGTACCATGTGAAGCAGGTGAGGGGAACTTGTCCCTCAATACTGTGACCAAAGAAGTCTGCAGAGCTGAGATTTCATCCTCAAAGCCACATTGTGGCTTTTTAAGTATCTGCAACTTCTGGGGTTCAGTCAGATTTCCTCTGGTTCTCTGTATAGGTATCTCATATGTGAGCAACATTCTATGTCTAAAACATTGGGAGAATTTTTGTGTCTTGGCTGCCAGTACTGAGAGCTATGTGGCTATCAGAAACCGTTGTTTGGAACAAAAGGTGGGAAATTTCTCTGACCATACTGAGAGAGACTGACTTGTTGTAGTTAGTGATGACTGGTCTCTGTTTCCCTCCCTTTTGGACTCCATCCTCTGGGCACCAAGGCAACATCTTGTTATATGCCAACCTTGACTCTGACCTGGAAGCCAGAACACCTCCCACCCCAACCCCAGCCCCCAGAGCTGGGGCACCTGTTCCAGCTGCAGTGTGTCCCCATCCCCAGGAGAGAGCTGTGCGGTCTCAGCACTCATAGCTCGGATAGAAGGTCAACTCTTCTTATGTGGCGTGTCTGGGGATGTTTGGTATTAATAGAAACCTGTAGAAGTGTTTTAGAACAGAGGTAGGAATCGGACACTGGAGGATCTGCTCAGGATTTCTCTTTCTCTTGTAGACATGGTTCCAGGTGTTTTGACTTGTAAAAACTGTGATTCTGATTTTGGCAGGGGGGTGGCGGGGAGGACACATTTTGCCAATGAAAAGCATTAAAATTCAGGCTGCTGCCCATGTCAGATTTCATACCAAGGACATTTTACAGTCAAACCTGGAAAACGTGGAAATAGAGATTTATAATGGAAATGCTGATTCAATTTGAGCCAAAGCCAGACATTTCATGAGGGAAAATTAGATTAAACAGTAGATGTGTAGAGAGGCCTAAAAGGCCTATGCTGTGTGCATGCTTCTCAGGCATTCGAGTACTTTCTGTGGTGAGCAGGAGGCCGCTCCTTGATGTTTGAGGCCTTTATTAAACATTCTTTTATCTGTCTTTGGACTTATCAGACCCCAAAACGTGTATGGTTCGCAGTCTGGTGATTCTACACATTCCTGCAGGATCAAAGTGGATGTTGTGGGTGGAAGTGATTGTGTCCTGTCACTGTGTGTCATCTGTATGAGTTTAAAAGGCCATTTAGAAGGTGACCATGGGGCTCCCAGTTACCTCTGACCACTTGGATGTGAGGGCAAGGAACTCCCAGAGAGGCACTCTCTGTGGCAAGGGGGAGAGACTTCCTGCTGTGGTTTGACCTAGACACCCTGGGCCTCTGCCCTGACATGAGTGAGGTCAAGGCCATTCCCAGAAGTGCCCTCCCATGCCAGGGCTACCTGCCTACCTACCTCACTCTGCTGCAGTCTTCTAGATACAGTAACATTTCTGATTTTGACAAAGTCCAATTCCCAGTCATTG
>JADRCD010152765.1:0-10634 GCA_019843815.1 Montemys delectorum
GTACGGGCTTCAGTGATGTGGTAAACAGTGCTCATTAGCATCATAGGTGAGATGTGACATCGTGGCATGGCAGTCTGTCAGTAAAGAGATGGCTTCCTGGGAGGACACCAGCCTTTCTCAGCAGGGAATCCATGTGGACAGCTGATGCTTTCTGGGATCCTTTTGCTACCCACTGACCGGGCACTAGACAAAACGTCCTCTAAATGTAGGTACTAAACCACGCGTTCTTAAACAGTCACAATCACGTGTTCTAAAATAAAACTAAAATGCACTTAATTTTAATTATTGTGGGTGGGGAATGTTAAAGTAGATTCCGAACTTTAAGGAACCACATGTTCTCACACTAAAAGTGGCATTCTAGAAGGTCATTTCAGAGTAATGTATAAATGTTGTGAAATCCCAGCCTTGGGCCCCGACACATGTACTTTGCATTGCATTACTAACAGCCCCCGAGAACACAGCATATCTCTACCAAATCCCTTACAAACTGCTAATGGTGGCCACATGGTGCCTCTATGGGACAGCATCCATGGACATAAACCCCAAATTACTGCCAATTATTTAATCCTGCAAGCTGAACCTATCTGGAAAGCAACCTGAAATCAGATCTCCTAGTTCCCAGAGTTCCCAAGCTCTTTGGCTCCATTCTAATTTCTTCTGGTTGGTGCTAGTAAATGAAAGGTTTGAGTTTTCTGAGCGCCTATCTTTGAGCCTACTTAAGATCTGTCTGAAGTGGGGGAAGGGACATTGGGAGGCAGGGGGTGACTGGGGTGTTACCTGCTCTGTGTGACTGTATTTGGCCTGCAGGAGAAGTTAACTTCTTCCTAAGACCTCACTAGGTCAGCCACTTATCATTGCCAGGCTTCCAGTATTTCCAATGCAAAAAAGGAGATGACTTTGGGGTTACTGTTCTGTTGTAATTTGAAAAATCCACAAATTGTCTTGCTAACTAATGGAGATTAATACTGGTGAAAACCTAGGGATTACTATTGGCTGTCCTTCAAAACCACCTGATGCAGTATCATAGCTTATTTGGGAGCGTGCCCTTAAGCTGTTAGGCTGTCTCCGTTCTTAGGGAAGGGACTAAGGCACTTTCATGTGTCTCCCCTGTCGTAGCAACACTGTGTAGCCTTTCAGATATTGGTAATCAAAATAATCATATTTAAAGATAATGGGACAGATCATGCTTTTTGTCAATTGTGACTTGTTAAAACTGAGGAAAACCATTTCATAATTGGTTATATGCAAGTAGTGAATAAAATACTAAAAGACGACTAAAGTGGAGGAAAGAATAAGAGAGGTGTGGTGATCATGACAGGAATTATTGATATAGAATCTGGTAAACGATTTTAGTCTATGAGGATAATAGCTATGTAATGCATTAGAAAGAGACAAGTTAATTTACCCACTGCATTTGCTAAAAGCAATCAACAAATTAGAAGCAATCTTATGCAACAAATGCCTACCACAAATGTTGTCAGTAACATCCAGACATAGTTTCTTTGCAGTACTGAGTGCTTTTGGGTCAGCTGAGGTCAGAAAAATGACTTCTCTTCTTGTAAAATCCTGTTAGAGATATCTATAAACCACCGTCATCTCTTTCCGATGTTATGCTTTCTTTGTTGTTCAATAAATACAAAACAAGTCCCTTGTTAGGGGTATAGGGACAGGCATCAGACACACCGATCAGACACACAGAACAGAGAGGCTACAGATAGGCCAGTAATCACAAACTACAGACATATGAAGACACAGGAGAGAAGAGAAAATTTTCAATTAGGCTTAAATCAACAGAAAAGGAAGTCTTTGTTTTTGTTCCTTAATGTGACACTGACACATTCTTGTGCCCATAAGTCTCTTTAATGTGTTAAGGGATGCACTGAGGTACTTTGGAATATTAAATTCTAATCCTGAAGGTTATGTAACTACATAGAAACATAATGAAAGACAGCTTAAGGATGAGACGTGATTATCATCAATGTTTACAGAAAAGTGAGAACTTTCATTTAAAAAATGCATAATGTATATAGTAAAAAAATCTATAAATGTATTGTCACATGTTTGAGTTATTTTAGATCAGGGCTATTTGCAATCAGCTAACAAAACAAACACCAGAATAAATGTATATGCAATGATACAAATCTTTGATAATTTAGTAAAATTATACATTGCATGCCTACAAAATGCCAGATTATAGTACCAAAATCTGAGAATGTCAATCAATAGAAGATAGGTGACAGATGATAGGTAGGTATATAGGTAAATAAGTAGTTGATAGATGATCAATAAATGAGATAGTTGATAGATGATACATAAATGACTGATGGATCATAGATACATAAGTGATAGATACTAGATGGATAAATAGATGGGAAGGAAGGAAGAAAGAAATGAAAGAAAGAAAGAAGGAAGGAAGGAAGGAAGGAAGGAAGGAAGGAAGGAAAGAAGGAAGGTGGTAGATAGATTTGCTTGGCAGCTTGTAGAAAATGAAAATATGCTACAATGAAAATATGAATAAAAGCCAATTGTTGTAGAAGTGGATTCATCAGCTTGGGAATAAGACCAGAATGATTTAAAGAATGAACCATTTAGCAAATGAGCATGCATTGAAAGAGTCCAGGCAAAATTAAGCCCACATGAAAATGTTCTGAAAAGTTAATGAGAATCTATTCAGTCCAGTTAATGCTCTGAAGACGACTATTGTTTCTTTACACACAAAGAATGAATGGCTTTGGCATGGGAGAGAAGAAACAGAGGCCAAGTAAGACGAACTTTGGGCTGAGCTGGGAAGTCAGAGCTCCTATGGCTGAGATGGACTAAGATAAATGCATATGTTGCATATGGAAAGCATACAAACCCCTCGCCAGCAGTACTGAAGGCAAACAATAGCAACAGTGCACTAGCCCCATCAGGCTCCCTTCATGACTTCTCATGGTCCACCCAATCCTATCAAAAGTCCAACTGCCTTCAAGTGAAGGCCACCTAGTTTTACTTGCAGGTTACTGGCACGGTCTAGGTGTGGTTACATAGATAGAGCTAAGGTATTTGATAGTTATATAGATCTAGTTCTTTTTAATTATTTGATGGATTATGTGTACTTATGTATTCAGTAATAGATGAAGAAGACACTGAGGAAGAGAGAAAGGAGAAAGCAGTGAGAAATGTAGAAGAAAGAAAAAGGAGGAGGAGGAGAAGAACAAGATCAAGAACAAGAACAAGAACAAGAAGAAAAGAAGTCAAAAAGCAAAGAGAGAAAGAGGAGAAGGCAGAAGAGTCATAAATAAGCCAACAAGGCTGAGACGTGAAGGAGAATAACCCACCCCAAGAATACACAATGCCCAAAGTGGACCCCTTAATCTACATTGTGGTCATTGGGTGATAGTGATGTGTCAATGTAAGTTCATTATTCAAATCAAGTGTGCTTCTATGTGGAGCTTCTGGGCATGGGAGAGGCTGGGCCTGTGGGAGACCTCTGTACATTTTCAGTTTAGTTATAAGTTCAAAACTTCTCTAGAGAATCAAGTCTTTTTCAGAATGGTCTTAGAGACAAATGGGACAACTTTTAACATGGAAGCTGTAGATGGGAAAGAAAATACCTTGGGAGAAGCTTGGAGGAAGGAGAGTTTCCAAGAGAAGACATGACACACACTACAACTCAGCTCACTGCAGCAGCTGAAAGACCTGCTCTGTGAGGAAGCACTATGTGGGAAAGGCTCTGGCAACATGGTAGACAGCCATGTTACACAGAGGAAGCTGTTCATTTTCCATGGAAGAAGAATAGAGTAGGAAAATGAAAATAAACCCCACTGATAACTTTCTGTCCTCTTGGAATTGTTGGTTATTAATTTAGATAGAATTTTCTAGAGCTGGGTAACTCTGACCTTTCCCAACTCAATAATTTTTAAATTTGCCTTTTTCTTCATGTTCATCATCTTATCGATTCATATAGTAGTCAGTTGAAAAAAGTGATTAATTGATTCATTAGCAATGTTACTCTTGTAACATACTCTTCTAGATTCTGGACATAAAGCACTAAATGACAGAAATCACACTGCTCCTCCCTGAGCATAAGGCAAAATATTCAATTCCAAGCAGTGAGCACCTGAGTTCTCCTGTGGCAATCCCTATGTGAACTTGGCTGTGTTATCTTTGGGCCTTACTTAAAAATGTGCTTCTTTACATTGTGTAAAGAGAGACCTGGAACAGCTCTTACATAAATCACAGACAACCTGAAACAAAATAAGCACACATTTATTAAAAAGTATTGTGACTATGTTGAAGTACTTGGCTCATATGTCTGGCAAGTACACAGGCTGTAGTTACAATACCACATGGCTTCTATACCTCTGTATTCCTAGAAATGATTGGAGGAGGGTGTTCTGGAAATAGAGAAAGACTATTCATTTAGTTGGTGTTACAAGGAGAGGAACTTATACTCCCTCATCATGCGTCCCTGTTTACAGCCTTGTGTGCAATGGATAAAGACATGATCAGAATGCCTGCGTTTGAATCTAAGTTTCTGCCATGTACTGCTGGTGAGAGTTTGTTTGAATAAATCAGTTTTGTTCTCCTTGAGGTTTATCAAAACTAACAGGAGAAGGGCAATATTACAACATACTATTGTAAGAATTACAGGGGATAACACATGGGAAGTGTTTAGCTCACAAACTGACAGACTGTAAATTACTCAAACCCCTTACTGATGCCTATCCTTCTTTCAGGGTTACAATCCTCCTTGTTCTCACCAATTACTATAAAAAAAAAAAAAACTTGGAAAAATACATGATGGGATGGGCTCTTGTTATAGCACACTAAGGAAGGGGGCTGCCAAGAAAAAAGATAGATTGTTTTATTGCCATGGAGAACGAAAACAGCCACCAGGACTGGGTTTCTACCTGTCTAATGAAGCAATGATTGTTCTATAGCCACGGTAACGAGGCAAGCTCAGAACTGGATTTAAATCTAATTGAGCAATGACAACTTGCCTTAGTGAACATGTCCCTGAAGGCTAATCAATTAGGAATAACCTCATACATTGAAAGTCACCCAGCTGGCAGTCCACCGACTTCGGGGAGCATGCATCTGCTGCTGATGCTGAACTTTGGCTATCTCTGTAAATTATGAACACTGCTTCTAGGATGACAGCAGCACAGTCTTCGGCTGCCATGAACACAACACTCCGGTAACCAACACAGAATACAACTCCACAGCTGACGTCACTCACTCTTGGCCTGATAGAAATAATCTGAAGCCATCTCTTTCTCTAAGCCCTGCAGAAAATCCAGTTTGCAATGCTGGGTGAGGCTACACCTCAACAACACATCTCTTTTCTTTTGCTTAAGACAGCAAGAAGTTCAGCTTTGATTTAAGATTCAAGCCTAGGTTTCATTTTCTCACAACTAATGTAGCTTAGAAAGCCATCACTTGGTAGGCCATTTATCTACACCCAGCCCCATGTCTGAGAGTTCTGGACCTTTTGGGTTTGCTTACACTGAGCTCCTGTTATATAATGTGTGTCATGCAGAGTCGGCTCTGCTTAGCTGTGGCGTGTGAGTTGATGGGCTTGATGTTGCTTCTTTGGAGTCTACTTCTTGTCAGTAACATGCTTGCCTCAGTACCTTGTCTTTGATTTTCATGTTTTGTTTCGTATAAATGTCTGTGTGGTGGATTTTGTGTAATGTGAGTTGTCTGCGGTGGTGAATGGAATCAGACAGAGCTTGGCAGAGAATGGAAGGGGGTACTAGACAGATAGACCACCAGTCACCCAAGCCAGCCAGAAACTGTCAAGATTGGAATCCATCAGGCTAAGACAGTAGGTCAAAGCATGCTTTATTTCACTATGTACACTTTATGTACTGAGGTCAGACACTGCATAGCATCTTCCCAAGCTCTCTAGTTGGGTGGTAACAGGAAGAACTTTTGGTAAGTCATTATAGGCTCTTTCTTGCTTGTTATGGGCTTGAGAGGATTGAACTGAACATCTTCCTGGAAACACTCCTAATCAGGAACTAACATCCCTAATATTCCCTGACACTGTGCTTTCCTGGATGAATGATCTAAAACTATAAAAATGATCAGTTTCAGGACTCTTGATAATTCAGCTATTGCTTTTCTAAATGTGCGCATATGTATTTGTATTCATGTCTGTGGAAGCATCGTGTATGTCTGTGTGCATGTGTGTGTGTGTGTGTGTGTATGTGCATGTGTGTGTGTGTTTATGCACACATGTTGAGGCCAAAGGGCAACCTTAAGTGTCTTCCTTAGGAACATTGTCCACCTCCTTTGAGACAGAGTCTCTCCATTGGCTTGAATGTCACCTATCATGCTACATTGGCTGGCTAGGAAACTTGAAAGATCCTCCTGCCTCTGTCTCCTCAGCACCAGGGTTAAAAACATGGGCCACAAGACCTAGCATTTTATGTGGGCTCTGGAGGATCAGACTTAAGCCATTTTATTTGAAAGGCACAAGTGTTATTGACTGGGCCCATAATTAGTACACTTAGAAGTCACAAAACATAATTAATAATACTAAACAGTCACCAGCTGGCTCTTTGGTTGATACTCAGAATTGTAAACCATAGTACATATTCATCCCCTTTGGTGCATTCAGAAGCTGGCTGTCTTGGGTTTTTTTTCCACTTTCCCATTGCTGCATATGGAGTACCACAGCTTCTTACAGATGTTACCTGTCCCTGGGCAAGAGTAAGCTGAATCAGGAAGCTCATCAGCAGAAGCTGAGGATGGAGTCCTAGCTCTGACCATCAGAAGTGCAGAAAGCTTTCTTCTTATAATCTCAGGAATTTAGAGTTTGCTGCAAAACTCATAATTATTTAAGGACTTCTTGTTTGTATCTAACAGAAAACCGTCATCTTCTCAAATGAGAGAACATAACAGAAGTGAGATGAGAACACAGAGGAGACATTTAACCCAGCCATGCGTGGTCTGAAAAAGACTCTTGGAAAAGCAAGAGAAAACCATGACGGACATTTAATAAAGGTGATTTTACAGTTCTTTGCATTTTAGTATATTGACCCAAAATTGCTACAGAAATAGTCAAGAGGAAATACTAAAATTAAACTTCATGTTTCCAGTATTATTCTGGGGGTAAATATAAAAGAAAAGGCAAATGGGGGTGCTTTTGCATCTTGTAAAAGTCAGCGCTGGCATAAAATCATGGTAGGAATGACGAGATTGCTCATTCAGCTGCTGTCTTTCCAATGAGTATTACAAAACAAGCAAATTGTATTTTAAAAGTTGGTTAGAATTTTGGGAATTCCTGCTACAATGAAAGACTAACCCACAAAATAGAAGCAAGGCCTAAAGCAGAAGTGATTTGCAGCTCTGACTGGAGGGATTACAGCTGCTTGGTGCTTAGCAGAGGGAAGCTGGTGCTCCATGTTACCTAACTGACTGCTTAGCCCTGTGCTTGGTGAGGACCAGCATGAATCCAAAATGAAAGCCTAAGAAGAAAGAGCTACCGCCATTGTTGAGAAACAAGGGAGGCGGATCCTCAGGTGGGGCCATCTCTGGATGGCCTTTCCTTCAGTCTCTGCTCCACACTTTGTCTCTGTATACCTTTCCATGGATATTTTGTTCCCCCTCCTAGGAAGGACCAAAGTATCTACACTTTGGCCTTCCTTCTTCTTGAGTTTCTTGTGGTTTGTGGATTGTATATTGAGTATTCTGAGCTTCTGGACTAATATCCACTTATCAGTGAGTGCATACCATGTGTGTTCTTTTGTGATTGGGTTAACTCATTCAGGATGATATTTTCTAGTTCCATCCATTTGCCTAAGAATTTCATGAATTCATTGTTTTTAAAAGCTGAGTAGTACTCCATTGCGTAGATGTACCACATTTTCTGTATCCATTCCTCTGTTGAGGGAATCTGGGTTGTTTCCAGCTTCTGGCTATTATAAATAAGGCTACTATGAACATCGTGGAACATGTGTCCTTATTACATGTTGGAGCATCTTCTGGACGTATGCCCAGGAGTGGTATAGTTGGATCCTCAGGTAGTACTATTTCTAATTTTCTGAGGAACTGCCAAACTGATTTCCAGAGTGGTTGTACCAGCTTTCAATCCCATCAACAATGGAGGAGTGTTTCTCTTTCTCCACATCCTCACCGGCATCTGCTGTCACCTGAGGTTTTCATCTTAGCCATTCTGACTGGTGTGAGGTGAAATCTCAGGGTTGTTTTGATTTACATTTCCCTCATGAGTAAGGACTTTGAACATTTCTTTAGGTGCTTCTACACCATTCGATATTCCTCAGTTGAAAATTCTTTAACTCTTTAACCCATTTTTAATAGGGTTATTTAGTTCTCTGGAGTCTAACTTCTTGAGTTCTTTGTATATATTGGATATTAGCCCTCTATCGGATGTAGGGTTGATAAAGATTTTTCCCCAATCTGCCCCACGTGGGGATCCATCTCATAAACAGTTACCAAACCCTGACACTCTTGTGGATGCTAACAAGTGTTTTCTGGCAGGAGCTTAATATAGCTGTTTCCTGAGAGGCTCTGCCAGTGCTCAACTAATACAGAAGTGGATGCTCACAACTATCCATCGGACTGAGCACAGGGTCTCCAATGAAGGAGCTAGAGAAAGGACCCAAGGAGCTGAAGGGTTTGCAGCCCCATAGGGGAACAACAATATGAACTAACTAGTACCTCCAGAGCTCCCAGGGACTAAACCACCAACCAAAGAGTACACATGAAGGGGCCCATGGCTCCAGTCATATGTGTAGCAGAGGATGGCCTTGTGGGACATCACTGAGAGGAGAGGCCCTTGGTCTGGTAAAAGCTCCATGACCCAGTGTAGGGGAAGCAGGAGTGGGTGGGTTGGTGAGCAGGGGGAGGGGAGATGGGATAGGAGGTTTTCAGAAGAGAAACCAGGAAAGGAGCTAATATTTGAAATGTAAATAAAGTATCTAATGAAAAAATAAGGTGAAAAAAAAAGAAAGCGAGAGACAAGGGCAGCTGAGAGACCGTTGAGCTCAACTATCCCTAATGCCCTCTCACCTTCCAAAGGGACCTACCAGAAGACCAACATAGTCGTTAATGTGACTTTCCCATTTCTATGGCATCACAGAATTCCATTTTTTTGTTTGTTTTTGTTTTGTTTTGTTTTGTTTTTTAGTTTTAGAGACAGGGTTTCTCTGTTTAGCCCTGGCTGTCCTGGAACTCACTCTGTAGACCAGGCTAGCCTCGAACTCAGAAATCCACCTGGCTCTGCCTCCCAAGTGCTGGATTAAAGGTGTGCACCACCACTGCCTGGCTACAGAATTCCATTTTTACAACAATATTTCTTAGCATAAAATTTAAAATCCCTAAATAGTTTCAAACTTTTTATTACAAAGTAAATTGACTGGTAATGATATTAAAAGTGAAGAAGTTTGCTTAAAGTAAGAATGTCTAGTTGGACCAGAAGATAGTAGTAGTTGTCAGCCTTGAATGCGCACAGTGAGTGGGATGTGTCTTCAGGGGAGGTGAAGATTCGTTTCTGTCTCATTTTCCTTAGACTAAATACCAGAAAGTTCTGCAATCTTAAATCACTGCTGTAAGAAAGCTACTTAATCCCTAGTCCCTACGCACTTATTTGCAAGTAAGAATCTACTTTTCCAATAGAAAGACAAGGCTATGTCTACTGTTGAGGGATTATGTTTACATTTATAATATAGATGAAGTTGGCAAGATAGAGTTATGAAAGACATGGTCCCAGAAGTGACCAAGGAAGATGATTTAGCCCCAGAATCCTAGTAGACAGAAAATGTGGGGGAGTCTACATGAATCCAGATGTCTTGATATACTATTTAAAACTTTTCCTGCACATTATTATTGAGCATATTAGGTCAGGTTCTAGAAATATTAGATAAAAATCAGTTCAGAATATAAAGATGTGGGGGAGGGGTCAATAAGATGGACCAAACAGTGAGTGTCTATTACACAACCATGAGGAAAACTATATCCCAGGTGTGGGAATGGTGGCATTGAAGACTTGGTTCCCTCACTAAGCAGATAGTCTAGCCAATAACTTAGCACTAAGCTCAAAGAGAGACCAGGTCTCAAAAATTAAATTGGAAATCTGTTGATATTCAATGTCAACACTCCCCCTGACACTATACATACGTCAAAACAGTGGACAAATACATGAAGGCTAGTATACATGTTGTTTTAGGATTTATCCGTAGCGTTCAAAGTCATTCAGAAAGAACCAAAGTTATTTTTATAAGAGAAGCTGTCACAGCAGAAACACCCCGTGCAAGCTGGATATGGTGATCCTCAATTGTAATCTCAGTACAAGGGAAGCTGACACAGGATCACAGCCAGTGTGAGGCCAGCCTGGGCTATACAGTGAGACTCTGTCTAAAGCAAGACAAACAAGGAGAAAGGCTCTTGCTGCAAAGACCTATTTCAATTAAAATAGAAAAGCCCATGAGAAATTCAACAGGTACATCAAGGAGGTGTTCTGTGAAGAAAATAAAATGAACAATTTGGATATAAAATATCTCAGAAGAAAATATCTGGCAAAGAAAGCCAAGCTACCGGAGTCTGAAGAGCTCTCTGTGAGGGCATCAGCTAGGCGATGTCTTCTTTTTTCCTCTTTTATTTAAGATGAATTTTTTTTTTTT
>JADRCD010152823.1:0-14646 GCA_019843815.1 Montemys delectorum
GCTCTCTACGATGATTGCGGAGACCCCGGCATGTGTGCACCCTGAGGGAGTCAGCACAGTGGGGCGAGGGTAGGAAGGGGCTTTGGCACAGGTGAACATGGACGGGCAGGACCAAGGGGGTCTCACCCTCCAGTCTCTCCACCCCTTCCCAGTTTTGTCTCTGTAACTGCTGCCCAAGTAACCCTGTTCCTGCCACGCGGCAGGGCCACCCTTCAGCTTAGAGAACAAGTTGGCCGCTGAACATCAGTGGGACCCCCTAAGGCCTTTTACTTTCCTGGGAGTTGGACATTGAGATTGGCTGGAGGGAGCGACGAAGCAAGTAAGCTCTAAACATGGAGACTCAGTGCGCTTTGCTCCGGAGGCGACTCTTCACCAAGGGTGCGGGCGTATCAGCTGGGCGACCTGAAACCCCACAGCCTATGTAGGATGATGGCTTCTGTACACTCTGCTCACTCTTTGCCCTCTGCTGGGGACCCTACATGTAGAGACACACTTGGCAAAGCTCAAACCCTTAAGAAGGACCTGGGCTGCTGAAGAGCCTCAACCCTTCACTTCACTGCCTTTAAATCCCATTTTTTGCCTGTCTCAGGTTGGCCACTCCCACCTCAGCTGAGGGTCTCAGGTTGGCCACTCCCACCTCAGCTCTGTTTCCTCCCCAGTACTCTGCCTTTCTTTCCTTTTTGACCCAGATGGAGTGCTAGCTCAGGAGGGCGGAGGCTTTCTGATGAAGGCTTTTCTGTCCCGGGCTGGATGACCTAGGAGCCTGGGTTGCCCCTGGAGGGAGGTAGGGGAATATCTTGCTATCTCATCCTGCCTTTGCCCAGGCTGCCTCTTTTGCTGACCTTTCCCCACATTTATGCATTCGCTTAAATGACGTCATGGTCTTCCCTTGGTGGGGGAGAGTGGGAACTTATCATTGATTCTAGAAAAGTTTTATCTTGTAAACTTTTATCTCAGATTTAGGATTAGAAAACTAATCCTCCTGTATGATTTACCCTTAAATCTAACACAAACATGAATCCAGCTTCCAAATGTAAAGTTGTAGTGTCACATAGGAATTCTTCTCATTCGTATCTTGGATGATGTCAGTGCACCTTCACAGGTGGCCTGTCATATGATCATAATTACAGGTAGGCTGCTGATGGACTATTCTTCAGCAAATACAAATTTAAGGGTGGAGATCTGAAGATGAAGGGAAGACTGGTTCCAGTGTGGAATCAGGGGCTGAGGGTGTGACCATCTGATTTATTCATATTCCCTCCCTCCTCTCTCTCTCTCTTTCTCTCTCTCTCTCTCTCTCTCTCTCTCTCTCTCTCTCTTTTCTCTCTGTTCCTCCCTCCCTTTGTCCCCTCATCCCTTCCTCCTTCCCTCTTTCCCTTCTTTCCCTCCCTCCCTCTCTATCTCCTCTTTTTCTTCCTTCTTTTGGCAGGGATTCCATGTAACCCAGGGCTACCCTTGAACTTGCTGTGCAGCCCAGGCTGACCTTGGACTTCTGGTTCTCTTACCTTTGCCTCCAACTGAGCTTTCAGGTTTAATTATAAAGTTGTAGTTGAAGCTCAAGTTTTCGTGCATGCTAGGCAAGTGGTCTACATACTGAGCTCTAGCCCCAGCCCCATGATCACACTGTGCCAAAGCAGCACGTAATCCTGTATGATAGGTATGGGTGTGCGTATGTATGTGTCATCAGTAATATGTCTATTAGTTTTCTTTGCAGAGGGTTGAGAAAGAATCTTCCCACCAATTTTTGATGGGGTTTGTTAAAATGTCCCCTTGGGCACATGCTCCACCATGTTCATAGCAGCCTTATTTATAATAGCCAGAAACTGGAAACAACCCAGATGTCCCTTAACAGAGGAATGGATACAGAAATTGTGGTACATCTACAAATGGAGTACTACTCAGCTATTAAAAACAATGAATTTATAAAATTCTTGGGGAAATGGATGGATCTGGAGAATATCATCCTGAGTAAGGTAACCCAATCACAAAAGAATGCACATGGTATGCACTCTCTGATAAGTGGTTATTAGCCCAGAAGTTTGGAATACTCAAAGTACAATCCACAAACCACAAGAAACTCAAGAAGAAGAAAGACCAAAATGTGGACACTTCATTCCTTCTTAATAGGGGGAACAAAATACCCATGGAAGGAGTTGCAGAGACTAACTATGGAGCAGAGACTGAAGGAAGGGCACTCCAGCCTGATATAGCTGTCTCCTGAGAGGCTCTAACAGTACTCGACTAATACAGAAGTAGAGGCTCACAGCCATCCATTGAACTGAGTACAGGGTCCCCAATGAAGGAGTCAAAGAAAGGACTGAAGAAGCTGAAGGGTTTGCAGCCCCCTAGGACGAACAACAATATGAACTAATTAGTATCCTCAGAGCTCCCAGGGACTAAACCACCAAACAAGGAGTACACATGGTGGGACTGATGGCTCTGGCAGCATGTGTATAGTAGAGGATTGCAAAGTCAATCATCAATGGGAGGAGAAGCCCTTGGTCCTGTGAAGGTTCTGTGCCCTAGTGTAGGGGAATGCCAGGGCCAGTAAGCGGGAGAGGGTGGGGTGGCAAGCAGGGGGATGGGGGAGGGAACAGGGGTTTGTTCTTGTTGGTTTTTGTTTTTGTTTTGGAGAGGAAACTGGGAAAGGAGAAATCATATGCCATGTAAATAAAGAAAATATCTAACAAAAATAATAAACAAACAAACAAAAAACAAAAACAAAAAACAACAACAAAAAAATATGTCCCGTTGGGAGCTGGCTTATCACTGGGAAAAAGCTAGTAGCTTCAGCAGTCACTGCCAAGGGCAGCTCCTGGACACTCTGGACCGCTGCTTGGGCACTCAGGGTAGGAGGAAACTTGGAGAACTATGAATGCCACTAGTCTCAACATCAGAAAGCACAAACAAGTCCATGTGTATTGATTGGTGCTCAGGCACCAATCAAGTATGAAGAGGTGTAAGCCCACAGCTGGGTGGTGGTGCTGTGCACTGACAGGGATTGGGATCAGTACTTTTGCAGTGTGAGTTCTTTTCTTCCCTAGGTCAGTTGGGAGGTCCTTCCTAGCTGTTCTAGGAAATGCAACGTGAGGAAAGCAGGCTCCTGCAAGCTAGTATTCCCTGTAAAAGGCATGGCCCTCAGAAATCAAGATGACCTCATTTGAAGGCCAAAGACAATCCCCACCATTTGTATGTGTGTGTGTGTGTGTGTGTATGTGTAAGCTAACTGACATCTTCTCTCTTTAGTACTAGACAGGAGGTTTTTCTGTGGTAGAATGAGCCTGAGTGTTGTTTCTGTTCCACCCAGGAAGGAGAATAGGAATGCCTGAGCTAGTTTTCAGTGTACACATCAACTATGGGACCAGTAAATGTGACCAAGGTGCATTATGTCCCATTGGAAAGTATCTTGGAGAAAAGCTTCTTTCAGACCTGTGTGATGATGACAATGCAGACACATGCAGAGCAGCCCCCAGGAGGGGTTCTAGACTGGCAACAATGGACACAGCACAAGGCAGCATGGGAAGTGGTGAGGACTGGGTTGGCATTTACAAGTGGAGAAACATCCTAGCACAGGGAGGAGGTGAAAATGCCTAGGCAGGGGCAGAGGTTTGGGAAGGACAGATTGGGATCATTCTTTGTGAGCTGTGACATCACTGCTTTGCTGGACTTTCCTATCTAGGAGAATAGGTCAAGTCCCGACTCACAATGAGTAGACTCTCTCTAGATGACTCTGTGCTGATGCCTGTCTGAGTTCTGCCCAGCATTATTGTCCTGTGGGCACCAGCAACATCTGGCCCTTGCCTGGGAAGGCCCTAGAGCACAGATGTGTAACTCCTCTACCAGCTATGCATTACCCTACCCTCTCTTCAAGATGCATACTAATTCTATCTTTTTAAACTGAAAAAAATTGAACTATGTGTCGTTATGTGTCTGTATGCCAGTATGTACTAGTGCAGGTTCCCTTGGAGACCAGATGAGAGCATCTGATTCTCTGGAGTTTTAGGCGATTGTGAGCTGCCCATCGTAGATGCTGGGAATGGGTCTTGGGACCTCTGCAAGAACAGTTCATGTTCTTAACTGACGAGCCTTCTCTCCAGCCCCTTAATAATTCTTATCAGCTTTGGGAGCTAGTCATTGCTAACTGCATGTGACAACCCCACTCACATAAGATTCCTCACTGCTTTTCTGGGTTGAAAATTCCTCCATCTATGGCAGATATCCCAGAGGAACCTGGATAATGTTTCTTGATTTTCATATCTGGTGCTGACAGAGATCAGACGGAGTTGGTTTTGAAGGGATCAGTATATGTGTGAAGAACAGCACAGGGCTCAGGCAAACTAGGGCCCACAAAGAGGCTGGAGTGGATTCTGCTCCCTCCATCTCTTCTCTCTCTTTCTATCTCTTTACACACCCTCAAAACCCCAACTCTAGTACCCCTTGACTCCTCCTCATATGAGCACCAAGTTCCAAGTGAGTGGGAATTGCTACCTGGTAGTTTGTTGGCTTGCTTATATTTCTGGTTACTTTTCTTCCTTTGTGTCTGAGTGGGGCTGCCTCCTATGAGACTTCATGCATGCCATTGCCTCTCCTTCCCAGGTTTCACAGACTGAATGACCTTGTGTGTTTCACTAGATTGCACCTTACCCTGAAGCTGGCTTCAACAAGGGCTCTCTTGAGGAGGGAGGCTGATGGAGACTGGTGGCATTCATTCCCTTTCCAGATGCTCCAGCTGTAGCTGCAGCTGAGTCTCTGAGGAGCAAGCCTGGATATTATGAGGCTCCATGGGGTATCAGAAAGATAAAACACCCAGGTGATAGTCTCAGGAATCAACTAGACAGGGACCACTAATAAGGGTCACTAATAAGAGATCTCAGCATTTGGAAGGAGGTTTCCTTTTGCAAACAGACCAGGGAATAAGAACTTTCCACTGGACCAGCTAAGGGCAATTGGCTTATTATAACCCTATCATCCAAGAGCCAGTGAAATGGTTCTGGAGAAGAATTAACCAACACATTAAGAGGAGTGATGCTTATAAATTTGCCATGTGGTAAACCCGAGACTTGAACAACCACATTTCTTAGACACGGGGCTCAGGAGATGACACTTTAGGGAGATGGAGTGGTATGCTTCAGGTAGTGGCAGAGCTGTCCAGGAGGTTGTGCATGCTGGGTAGGGTTTCCCTCTGTCCTGTCCAAGAAGCTGACTGTGTATGGAAGGTGGCTAGCCCAACCTTGGAATTGAAGTTTTTGATCTCAAGGACTCATTTGCATCTAAATATGAACACTCTGGGTCCTGTGGTGGTGGAGTGCTGTCTGCCACATAATGTATGTAGGTGATCATGGTGGTTTATGTGTTTTAAGTCTGTTGTTCAAAGGTTCTGATACTGACAGGAAGCCCAGTATAAAGTAATTAGACTTGTCCTTTAGAGACAATGAGGGTAGAGCAGAGAATGAACTTCCTAGATTTTAAGGGAAGGTGACCCTGGGTATGCTGTGGTAAGTGGCTGATGTGACTTTTCCTGCCCAGTAATGTGACCCTGCTCCTGGTGCTGGGGAGAGTGGCTGTGAGCTGGTGGAGTTCCAGAGGGCACTGTTGCTGTGGTCCCTGTAGAGGTCACGTTGAGAAGCAGAAGTGTTGGCCATGTGTGGCTCAAGGGGATGTGAAGAAGGCAGAGGCCAAACCAAGGAGTTCAAATGGGAGCATGATCTTAGTATGGGTCTCTCTACATCAAGTTGCAATTTAGTTTTTATATTCTTTTATGTATGTGTGCACACACACAGGTTTTGTGTGTGTGTGTAGACCAGAGGATAACCTCAGAGGTAATTTCTTTCTTTCTTTTTTTTAGAGAGTTTATTTATTTAATATATATATATGAATACACCATCATATGGTTACAGATGGTTGTGAGCCACCATGTGGTTGCTGGGATTTGAACTCAGGACCTCTGGATGAGCACTCAGAGCTCTTAACCACTGAGCCATCTCTCCAGTCCCAGAGATAATTTCTTAGGAGCCACCTCCCTTGTTTCTTAAAATAGAATCTCTTACTGGAATCTGGGATTTATCAATTTGGATGCTGAATGGCTAGTAAGCTCCAGGGATCTGCCTGTCTCTGCCTTCCCAGCCCTGGGGTCACAAGCATGATGTAATGCCTGTCTTTCTGTGTGGATTGTAGGGGATTGAACTCAGGTCCTCTTGCAAGAGTAAGAACTTTATTGACTGAGCTGTTTCTTTAGACTTTATCCATTCATTTTCTAAACTCATTTCCTTTCTAACTAAACATAACACAAGCCAGTTAAATGAAACTCCTCTATTTGCATTTTCTTCTTTGTTTATCTGAAAGACACAGTCATGTGTGGGCATCGATTCATCCAGAAGGAGTTCTTCACAGTGTTGTTCACTAGAATGCAGGACAGAGGCACTTTGGGTTCATTCAGGAAGCCATGGCTCTCTATCTTCCTGTTGACATCAGAACATTGCTCAGGTTACATTTTAAAGTGAGGAAGCCTTATGTAGAATAGAATTGCATTTTAGTTTTCAAAAGGTAAGTGTGATCATGAAGAGAATTAGGATAATACGCCCTAAACCATGGCCATTATATGAAGAGTAATTAGAAAGACAAAATGAATTCCTATGAATCTGTGAAAAGCCATGTATTACCAAAAAATTGGAAAACACAATATTACCTGCCTAGTTTCTTTGCCAAAGCCAGAAGAGAGAAGGGGGCTCCTCATTGAAGAAAAAGCTCCACGTTGGAGTACTTTGTGGCTGAAGTGGACTCTCTTAAATGCTTCTTATGCCTGAACACATAGCAAAACTGTTCCTCCAACTCCCTGGTATTCATGAAAGCAGTATTCTTCTCTGCAAAATGCAAGGGTAAGCTCTCTGGTCTCTAGTCCCCACATTGAGCTGCCCTAAGAGAGCCCAGTAGGACTCTGTGAGCAGCTGGCCATCTGACAACTCCTGCTCACTGACGGAGAAGGTTAGTCAGCAGGTGCACGCCTGCTCCAGAGATGGCTGGGCAGAGCCCACTTCCTCCCGATCACAAGTGAGGGTTGAACATGGCTTCCCAAGTTCCTTGTTTGGGGGTGGCAGTTGTAGAGGAATCTCACCCCCAGAATCTTGACTCTGGATAGAGAATCCCTGGGAGGGTGAGGAGAAATGGTGTCACCAGGAGTCAGCCTGGCAGGACCCACTTTCCTGGGGTCCACAGGAAGTGATGACTCCTGGCCAGAGAATAGGAGCTTGCACACAGTTAGCTGCATTTAATCACACCATTTTTCTTTGTAATATACTCATATAGCAATGGGTTTGTTCATGACTGCAGGAGAAAATAATTATATATATATGTCCATATTTGTTTTTTCTTTTTTGAGACTGCTTTTTATGAGCCCTAGGCTGGCCTCAAACTAGCCATGTAACTAAGCATGAGCTTGAACTTTACCTCAGGTGTTCTAGTGTTACAGGTGCACACCATCCCACCCACTTAGGTAGTGTTGAGGTTCTGTGTTAGTCACTCTTCTAATTGCTATGACCAAATCACTAACAAGAAGAGAAAGGGTTAATTCTGGCTTATGGTGCTGGGGCATCATTCCATCCTGTTGGAGAAGGCCCAAGGGGCTGAGTGGCTCATCTATATTGCGTTTGTATTCAGGAAGTAGAGCACAAACAGGAAGTTGGGCTGGCCTATATGAGATCTCATGACCCTCCTCCAGTGACCTACTTCCTCCAGTGATGCTCCATCTTCTAAAGCATTGGTTCTTGATTCTTATTTACAGGTCTCCATCCTTGGGGGGTGGTGGTGGTGGTGAAAGACCCTTTCACAGAGGTCGCCGAAGACCATTGTAAAACACAGATATTTACATTATGATTCATAACAGTAGCAAAAATCACAGTTATGAAGTGGTAGTGAAAATAATTTTGGTTGGGGGTCACCATAACATGAGGAACTGTATTATAGGATTGTAGTGTTATGAAGGTTGAAAAACACTGTCCTAAAGGTTCTACAACCTTCTAAACAGCACTACTAACTAGTGATTTCATGATTAAGCACTTAAGCCTATGGAAGACACAACAGGAGGGAGCCTAGGGCCACTAGCATGCTGGGCAGGCGTTATATCCACAAAACCATACCTCTAGCCTGATAATTCTTCTGAACTCTAGGATCCTTGGCACACTCCGGCTTCCAGGGCAAGGCAAAGAGGTGACTGTGCAGACAATCAAGGACTTCCTCACACACAAGGGCTAACTCACTCTCTGAGTTACCTTGAGAATGTCTCAAAGACAGATGTAAGCTCCCACCCCTAGGCATCATTCATGGCCAAGTGATCCTCTGGTCGACTAATCTTATAATGGCCAATTAAGTTCTTTGAAACTCTTTGGAAGCAGGCAGAGGTCAGTGGAGCAGAGTGTGAGGAGACACATCAATGGAGGAGAGGAAAGGCCTGTTTAAAGTGTCTGGGTACTGTTCTGAGTGCTGAAGGCAGTAGGGCAGGAAAGCTCTCCATTCTGCAGCAGAGGGGCAGAGGTGTGAAGAAATGAGAGGCTAGGGCCAGAGAGAGGGCTCAGCTGGATAAAGGCGGTTGATACCAAGCCTGATGACTATTGTTTGTTCCCCAGGGTCCATGTGGTAGAAGGGGAGGACGACCTCCAGCAAGACGTCTTCTGACTTCCACCCCTGTGTGCATGTGAGTGGCTACTCTCTCCTACATAATAAACAAACAAACAAATACATAAGTAAACCTAATGAGAGGATTTGTCACCTGTGCTGAGCATGGCAGCTAGTACGGAGGTGGCTGGATGTTAGCTGCCCTTGAATCTAGCTTGTGTGAGTGTGAGGCCTGGTAGATACTAGGGGATAGCTCCTGCCATGGTGACTAGGTACTTGGGTTCTACCAGTTCCTGCTCTAACGCTGCACCTGTCCTGTGCCCATAGCTGGTCCTGGCCATTTAAGATAGTTGGTGATAATTGTCAGTATGGCTTTCTGGGAGTTATCTGTGTGTCTTATAATTAGAGGCATTTAGAATTCTGTGATCAGGTTTCCCCATTATCTTTTCTCCTCACTCAGAGGGAATGACAATAAGAAAGACACAAGGAAGTGTCAGCATTACACTGTTGAGAACGAGTCCATCAGTGGTTTCCAACTTCTGGATACAAGAGGACAGCCACCTGAAGCCTGATGAATTCTTTTTTTATTTATCTGAAAGTTCTGGTGTTAGATTTGGGCTCTTACTCCCCACCCCCATCTTCTTCTGTCTTAAGAGATTTATATTTTTTTCTTCCAATAAAACAGCTTGCCATTTAGAGCTGTGTGTATCTGGATGCAAGAAGAACGTATTCATTTAGCGCGTGTGTCCCCAGGGCTTTGTTTCCCTCCTTAGGGACCCGGGCCCAGCACCCTTCTGAGGTTAGGCTGCTGTTTTTCGGCCTTTTCTGAATCATTTAGACTTTATCTTTAATATGTATTCAGATGCTGATCTTTTCAAAAATTCAGAAATGGCTTTTACCTCCCCCAACACTATTCCTAGCATCTCAGATTGATAAAATGAAGCACCCGTGGCTGGAGTGAGGGTTCCCAATCCTGTGTGGAATGGTTTTAGGCTCAGTGCCCTAGTTGGTGGTGTCTATTAATACTGCTTCCTGGGTGTTTTCCATGTGTTTTAAATTACAGCTTGTATAAGTCTGTGGCCAAGATTTTTCCTGCCCCTCTTTCCTCCCTCCCTCCCTTCTTCCCTCCCTCCCTCCCTCCCTCCCTCCCTCCCTTCCTCCCTTCTTTTTTGTTATTTACTTATTTACTTTATATCCTGATTGAAGCTTCCCCCTCCCCCCTCTCACCTCCCTTCCCCCCCTTGACAGCTCCTCACCTTCTCCTCAGAAAAGGGGAAGGTCTCCCATGGATATCAACCAGCCTTGGCATAGCAAGATGCAGTAAGATTAGGCTTCTTCTTCTACTGAGGCTACACAAGGCAGCCCAGTTAGGAAAAAGGGATTCAAAGGCAGGCAACGTAGTCAGAGACAGCCCTGCTCCCACTTTAGGAATCTCACACGAAGACCCAGCTGTACAACTGTTACATATGTGCAGAGGGCTTAGGTCTGTCCCACACACTCTGGTTGGCAAGTTCAGTCTCTGTGAGCCCCTGTGACCCAGGTTAGTTGATTTTGAAGGTTTTCTTGCACTGGACTTGACCCCCTGGCTCCTTCAATCTTTCCTTCCCCTCTTCCATAGGATTTCCTAAGCTCTGCCTACTGTTTGGCTGTGGGTCTCTGCATCTGTTTCCATCAGTTTCTGGATAAAGTCTCTCTGAGGATATTTATGCTAGGCTCCTGCCTGCAAGTATAGCAGATTATCATTAATACTGCAGGGGTGGGCTCCCTCTCATGGCATGGGTCTCAAGCAGGGTCAGTCATTGGTTGGCCCTTTCCTCAAATTCTGCTCCATCTTTTTACCCCTGTACATCTTGTAGGCAGGACAATTTGAAGGTCTAAGGTTTTGTGGCTGGGTTAGTGTCTCAAACCCCCATTGGAAGTCTTGCCTCCTTACAGGCGATGGATGATTCAGGCTCCATATCTCCCACTGCTAGGAGGCTTAGCTAGGGTCACCCTCATAGTTTCCATTGCCCTAGGTTTTTCGTTCAGGCTAGAGATGCTCTCCCCAACTCCAATCCAGTGGCTTCTCCTGGTATTCTAGGGGTAGAAGGAGGGGACTGGATGGGGGAGGGGGTGGGACAGGAGGAATGAGGTGGGAGACGGCCAAGATTGTTTCAATATCCTTCCTCTTCTTACTCACTCATTTAGAGGAAGCAACGAGAAAGACACAAGGAACTTGGAACTCGTGTTTATCATCGCGAATGCTGAGGGGTGAATGGGCAGTGGAGCCTTTATGAGGAGTGTTATGGCCACAAGGGCTATCTGCTGCCATGCCAACAGGTAAACTCAGTGTTTCTGCTTAGTGAAAAAAGTAGAGTTTGCTTGCACATAAATCAGCCACATTGGAGTGGAGGGAACACACAGTTACAATGGAGACTACTTCATCAAATGTCTAGAAGTATCAAAGGACCCCAAGCACGTATTTGGTCGGGTGTCCCATGCTCCAGCACTGTGACAGCCATACACATGCATTTCTCTGTGGGTGGGTCTGGCCTCACCTGGTTCTGGCTGCAGTAAACCTTGGGCTGTACCATGCCTATTGTTGCCAAGTGGAACGCCTACAAGCCAACCTCTTCATTTGAAGAGGGACCATCCTCCCACCCCTTAGCTTGCCCTCTTTGCTGGCTTTGCATCCGTCTCCCCTTTCTCGGCTCTCACCCGTCCTCCACCCTTCTCACAGGGATGAAATTGGTATATTTTTAAAAGAATGTGGCCTTCCTAAGATGGGGGGTTGTGAGCTGATCTGCCAAGGCCAGAAAAACAGCTTGCTCTGTGCGGCAGGGTTTGGATATTTGGAGTGACAGAGCTGGCATTGTTTGTAGAGGGTTAAGTAAGATTAATGAGGAAAGAAAGGGAAACCATAAAGGATCAGCGTTCCCAATCAATGGGAAAGTGCGTTTAACGCAGGCTCCACCTGCAGTTTCCTTGGCGTGTGTGTCCTGATGCCAATTTGAAAGGTTTTTTTTTTTTTTTTTTTTTTTTTTTTTTTTTTTTTTTGCCTTTTTTTTATGCTTGTAAGTAACCTACTAAGAAAGACCAGCTTGTGCCGGGGGTGTAGCAGTGCCCGACTTAAGCCTTATCCTGCAGCCAATGTATTGATCAGGAGGAATTTGTAGAAGACGGGGGCGTGTTTTAATAAGAGTCGAAGAGCAGGCACCATCCTCCCTATTCCCAGGACCTTAAATTATGAATTGCAACTTCAGCATCTTATTCAGGAGAGGAGAGAAGGGGAAGAAACAATTTCACTGTGATAGAGTAATAGACACAAAATGAGAGTGCTAATATCTACCAAGTGACCAAATCATGGAACCTGAGAGGCTCTCCAGAGCGGCGCTGAAGGAACTTTGGGGAAAAGAGCAGGTTTGCTCTTAGCTTTTCAGGGAATAGAGTGTTTAAACCTGTGTAATTCCCTTTTTTTTTGGGGGGGGGGTGGCTAGGGTGAGGTAAGGCTTGATGTGAGGCCTTAGTCCGTTCTGTTGCAGACATCAGCCCAGTGCCGTGGAGCTAATGTGTGATCACCTGAAGATTAGCGCCAAGTTGCTGCTTTCTGTTGGACATTTGAATAACAAGTTTGATGAAGCCACTTAACTCCTTCCAATTACAGGTGCCACATGGGGGGATATAAAAGGGGGGGGGCTTTTCCACATGTGAGCAGCTTCACAATCCAGTGTCATAATCAGATTCCAGAAACTGAACTTGCGGAAAGTTTGTGCTAGCCTTGTGGATTTTCATTTCAGATGTTGTCAACTCAAGGGCATTTGGGCCAATCAATATCTGCCTGTCTTCTCGCACATAGAAAGTTGGCTATTAGAAAAGAGAGGCTTACAGCAGGCTCAGCCAATACCATTAGCCCTAGCCTAAGGGCAGTTCTGTCCATGTGCCCGGATAGGCACCTGCCCCCTCCCCTCCCCCACCATTAGAGAGGCCACTTGGGATGTCATTTGGACAGAGCGGGCAAAGAGCACTTCTTTCTTCTTTCTCTTTTTTACACCCAGACTCCCCCAAAATCAATAAATCTGTTCCTTGCTTATTTTCAGAACTTTACTTCAATATAAGCAAGGACTTCCCTTCCAGCAACAAACTCCAGTAACACCATGTCAGGCTTATGTGTGTGTATGTTTGCTTTTTCTGTTCCAATTTGAAAAATAATTGGAAATAATATCTGATTGATGTTCTCTCTCCCTTCCTTCTTTTTAGCTAAAGATTTCCTAGATGAAAGACTTTGATCCATTGCCTTTCAGGATCCGGGACTTGGTTTTCTGTTCCAGGCAGTCTTTTCTGTTCCAAATGGTTCTGTGAAATGGAAGAAGTGAGGAATTGTTTTCCCAATCAGAGGAACTTCGTGCAAATTGGTGTCGTCTTCTGCTGCGCACCTATTGCTTGCACCTGATGTTTTCCTCGAGATTGTGTTTTTCAAGAATAGCTCTCTGGCTGAGAGAAAAGCCCCCGAGTACTTAACATACCAGGGAAGGAAGGAAGAATGGAGAATGAATTAGTTAGTGGGAGGTTCAGACTGTCTTCTGGTAGGGTAGGTCTTACACATTTGTTCAGGTTGGCATGCTATTTTTCTCTGTCACTGTTTCCTCCTCTCTTTACCTTGGTTTCTTCCCCTTGTTAGAAGGAGATAATGTCACAGCACAGACGCATTGATATTGGTGCTGACTGTTGCAAAGGCCCGAGGAAAGGGAGACAGGCAGCTGGGGATCATTCTGGTGGAGACACCAAGCCAATTTAGATCCAGCTGTTGGCACACGAAGGCACAGCCAGGGCTGTGTTAGTGTCAGTGCTATAGAACAAGTGATGTCAAGTCTTCGGAATCTACAAGAGAACTGTAGGAAGAAACTCTGGGGCCCAGGCAGAGTTCAGAGTTTGAGAAAGGCTTAGGTACAAGCAACACATCCAACAAAGGGAAAACACGACCTAAGAAACAGGAACATGTGGAATTAATGTATAGTGCTATGGTCCAAAGAGTACCGTGTTTTCTAGACTGATCCAATACAGAATTAAAGTATCTCCGCAGGAAATCTCATCAGGATTTAATATTCTTCACAAAGAGTGAAGAAGCCAGGAATCCATGTAGGCTTGCTGGTTCAAGCCAGCCCTCTAACACCAACCCATTCACAGGCAGAAGGAGTGTCTCCCAAGGTAAAGACATCTGTCAGCACACAGAAGTAAAGACATGGAATTCCCTTCCATTCCTGAGAGAGCACAGTGTTCAGCTCTTTCTCTCAATGTGACTATGGATTGCTTCCTCCCTGACAGTTTCTGCAGAGATAGCAGAGCCTGGCTCCCTGGCACTCAGGCTCTCTCTATTTCATTGTAATTAGCAAGGATAATTTTTTGGCATGGTTCCGGAATGGTCCATGAGGGGTTTTCATGTCTGAAAGCAGAGGAGAGCTCAAGGTGAGATCCCCAGCCACAGCACAGAAGACAAAATTTGACTGTGAAGGCTGGAACTGCAGTTTAGAGCATCAGGTTGGGAGCCAGGCCTGCCTGGGCCTCGGGTAAGTCCTGACATGGTTGTTCTTGACCCTGCTACTTGGAGCCTGGTCAACAGCACATGGGGTCTTTAGGGATGGAAGATGTGGCGCTACTGGAAGAGGCATTTACTCCCTAGGGGCTAGGGAGTACTTACTGAGTGGAAGTCTGTTTTGAAGGAGACTGCGGATTTTTCAGTTGAGTTTGCCTTGGCCACATTTGGTGTGATTGTGTAGGTGCCTCTCTCTCTGAAAAAGCAGCAAAAATGGCTTGTAAGCTGAGGAGATGTCTCGTTGGCAAGAACGTACTTGCTGTACAAGCAGAGTGAACGAGTTCAGATCCTGGTATGCACGTGAGAAGGTGTGCTCATAGCGTGACTGAATAGGACAACTGATGTCCTCTGGTCTTCTAGTTAACTCATGGGCATGAGTACTTACACCTACACATATGTGTACATTTGTCACAATACAACACCGCACCACACACACACACACACACACACACACACACACACACACACAC
>JADRCD010152848.1:0-12279 GCA_019843815.1 Montemys delectorum
AAGCATGTATCATGCACATGATATATGTATTCATGTTCATACAACTCATTCTAGATGTTGACATATGGCTATAATTGTATTTTATATCTGAACATTATAACTATCCTGTGCTTTGAAATGTTTCAGTTAATAAACATCAGTGGGTATGATCTCACTGGTATTATTGTACTAAATTCCTTAGATATTTGTAGAGATATGAAGATTTTTGTTCTTCAGAATCAAAATCAGCCAACTACAAACTATTGAAGCACTTTATAATTAAATGATAATAAGTGATAATACATATTAATTGAGTTTACTAATCAAGGATGGCTTACTAATATGAACAACTGTCACTATTTGTTTATGAAATTTATCCTAATTATTGCTAGTAAAAGAAAAATATTTTACATCATAGCAAGCACATTTATAAGTCATAATTACATACTTGTATTACTTTATCATTGCTATTATAATAACTTTACTTGATTAAGATCTGAAACACAAAATTGATCCTGCCACCGGGAACCTTGGTGGAATTTCTCCCCTATTCTATAAACTTTTGTGGTTTTACTCCAGCTTGATTTAGATAGGTCATGCTTAGTGAAAATGACCAAAATAGATGATTCAGCCCTTCCATGTTCCGATACTCCATGAAATGAGAGGACATATGCCCCATTGCTTAGCTCTCTAATTCTCATTAAAGTTCTCTGTCCATATGACACACTCTTTTTGCTGTCCATGATGCTTTTCACAGGACCACCCCTTCCCCTTCTAGAACATAAACATAGAAGGCATGTTTGGAACATTAGCATGGATTCTAGGTATTATGGTGCCACTGGTTGATAGGGATTGGACATGTATAGTAGCGATGACCATCTGAAATAAGGTGTTCTACCCATTTAGGGTTATGAATTCACCCAGAGTAGAGGAAAATTCTGCAATTTCTTTTTCTCATAGCACTCGAGTGACACAAAGAGGCAAAAGTAGCTCAAATGCTAACACACGGGGCAAAGGGAGATCAAATGATGTTTTGTGTACAAAGGTGAGAGTTTACTAATTAACACAAATTGTTACATATTACCAGTGAATCTCTTAAAGTATGTGTGCTTGTGTGCACATGAGTGCAGAAAGTGCACCCAACTGAGGTTGAAACAAGTATATAGAATTTGATGCTGATATGGAAGATAGTGAAGCTGAATTGATTTTTCAATATGAGTACTATTATTATTTAGTTTGTATGTTTCCTTAATTAATTTTGTAGTAAAAGTAAGCTAACTTAACCTTTAAGATGTTTTGCTTTGGCTTTTATTGCATTGAAATATGGCAAGTCCTTTTGTTGAAGAATTTGAAAAAGAACAGACTATCTATGTCTAACTACCTAAGTCTAAAAGAAGTGTGCTGTAACAATGATTTTAGGCTCTGTGGATTCAGCTCCTTTCTGAAGTTATTCTAGAATGCATCCTCACAATTGAGCATTTATACATGTTCTCTTGTGGTTATATGATGTCAAGCTAGGATTTACAAAAATCCTCCAAACTCAACCTTAGCCACTGAACATTTGTGGGTCAGGCTTATGGGACTCTGGCAAATTTGCAGTATTGACTTCTCAGGTTCCCTGGAATTTTTCATGCAGGAAGGGCTTGAAGTCTCTGGCTATCTTGATATGTTGAAGAGAAATAAGACATTAGAATTTTTATGTAAAATCTTCAGTGTGCTTGTTTACCTCACTTTTTTATTAAATATTTTCTATATTTACATGTCATATTTCCCAGTTTCTCCTCCAAAAAACAAAAACAAAAACAAAAACACAAAAAACACAAAAAACAACAAGAACAGACTCCTGTTCCCTCCTCCCTCTCCCTGCTTGCCACTCCACCCTCTCCTGCTTACTGGCCCTGGCATTCCCCTACATTCACTTTTTATTTTTAAAAGTTCAGTGGCAAAACCAAAGCATTTCTACAATTCAGATTTAACTGTGTGGCTCTTGGCTTATGATTTGTTCTGGTCTTCCCTCCATGATAACGAGAGCCCTCTCATCAGTGGTTCCCACAGCCAGCATCTTACCCACAAATGAGGCAGAAAAGCAACAGCATGCATGGCCTCTTCTCTGCAGGCTGAACCTTTGCAGGGGATGAGTGCCATGATGCAGTAACCAAGGAGACAACTTGGCTGTAGAAAGGGGTAAGATTAAAAGTAGGAAAGATGAATCAAGATTTAGAAATCTGGAATTGAGGTGATGATGCTCAGTGGCAAAGCAAATGTCTCACTTATACAAGACTCTGAATTGGATCCCAGCCTCCACAAACAAAGATTGTAAAACTTTTGTGAGACTTCACTCTGATATGTGTATCATTAAAAACCCTTATTGTACATGGTGTTTTAAGAGCTCAGATTTATACTTGACTACGCAAATGTGACTTATTTAATTCCTTCCTTCTTTTTTCCTTCCTTCTTTCTTTCCTTTTTTTCCCCCCTCACCCCTTTTAAAGACAAGATCTCAATATATAGCTCTGGCTGTTGTGAAATTCACTATATACATAAATCTGGTCTTGAGCTCACAAAGATCTACCTGTTGCTGCCTCCCAAGTTGTGGGATTAAAGGTGTCTGCTGCTACACCAAAGTCATTGTTATTTCTAACCCAATGGCTAATTCTGCAATAATCTTGTCCAATCTGGAACCACAAAGTTATAGTCTACCCAACTCACTAAAATGAGTTTTTATAGTTTCAACACAAATCAAAGAAATATAGATATGCCTAGTTCCAGGGTGAAGGTATCTTTGTGATATTAGGATGACATAGGGTCAGGATCTGAATAGGACATAAAACATGTTTAGTTTTACATAAAACATTCATTTCCCAGTAGTCTAGCCAGAGGGACATGAAAGAGCTTAAATCAATTACAGAGAATTTTGTGACCAAACACATTCCGTCACATTTGCCCAGGCACCAGATTAAAATGGTAAGACTTTTATCACAGTAGAAAGTGAATTCTACAGGAGCTAAAGGAGCAGCCTCTCCTGGCTGTGTTAGATCTTGTTTGTTCTTTACTATGTCACACCAAAGACAAATGCTGAGACCCACAAAGTAAAGGAAAAAGGTTACCCTTCTCAGTCAGACCTTGTGTGTGCTTAAATCGTGAGAGTAAGATGAAGTGTTTATAACTCAGATCCCAGAAGTTAAAAGTATAAAATTGCGTATTATAAAAACATTAAAATTACATATTTAAATGTAAATTTGAGTAGTAATTGAGCAACATGCACTGCATTTCTGAAATAAGGACCAATCTTTCTTTTGTTATTTCTCACATTGTCTAGGAGACAGGCAAGTGGCCAAGAAGATTAAGACAAAGAGAAGTTTAATAACTTTTTATGATGCAAATATGTAATAACTCTCTTACCACCTCTACTTACATCAAAGTAATGCATTCCATAACCTAATGATTAAAATATAGGCATAGATTTTAAGCAGTAATGGAATTAATGTTAGTAATAGCTTGTTTCATTTTGAATTATTTGATTAGATTCATGAGTTTAATATTACATTAAAATTTATAGGTATATTTAAAGAAGTAATTCATAAGATTTTAATTATATAGATAGCTGACTCTACATATTCTATTTTGCATCATAATATTAAATACAAATTATATACAATATAGAATACCTCTTAAGCATCTCAGAAAGTTAGAAATTGTTGGCACATTTTTTTAAATAAATGGGGCTTCTTTCTATATTGCTTCATTAGTTTCAGTTCTAGTTCAATTAAGGTGGGACATTTTGTAATTCTGGTGTTATTTTACATCCATCCACTTTGCTGAAGTTGTTTATCAGGTTTAAGCATTCTCTGGTAGAATTTTTTGGGTCACTTAAGTACAATATCATATCATCCGCAAATAGTGATATTTTGACTTCTTCCTTTCCAATTTGTATCCCTTTGACCTCCTTTGTTGTCTAATTGCTCTGGCTAGGACTTTGAGTACTATATTCAATAGGTAGGACAAGAGTGGACAGCCTTGTCAAGTCCCTGATTTTAGTGGGACTGCTTAAAGTTTCTCTCCATTTAGTTTAATATTGGCTATTGTTTTGCTGTATATTGCTTTTACTGTGTTTAGGTATGGGCCTTGAATTCCTGATCTATCCAAGACTTTCATCATGAAGGGGTGTTGAATTTTGTCAAATGCTTTCTTGGCATCTAATGAAATGATTGTGTAGGTTTTTATTTTTTGAGTTTGTTTATAAAGTGGATTACATTGATAGATTTCAGTATATTAAACCATCTCTGCATCGCTGGGATAAAGCCAACTTCATTATTATGGATGATCATTTTGATGTGTGCTTGGATTCAGTTTGTGAGAATTTTATTGAGTTTTTTTGCATCGATATTCAAAAGTGAAATTGGTCTCAAGTTCTCCTTCTTTTTTAGGTCTTTGTGTGGTTTAGGTATAAGCATAGCTGTGGCTTCATAGAACAAATTGGGTAGTGTTCCTTCTGTTTCTATTTTTTGGAATAGTTCGTAGAGTATTGGTATTAGGTCTTCTTTGAAGGTCTGATCTCACGCTGTATTGTAGAGCAATAGTAATTAAAAACTGCATGGTATAGGTACAGTGAAATGCAGATAGATCACTGAAATAGAATTGAAGACCCAGAAATGAACCCACACACCTATGGTCACATAATCTTTGACAAAGGAGCTGAAAGCATCCATTGGGGAAAAAAAGCATTTTTAACAAATGGTGCTGGATCAACTAGAGGTCAGCATGTAGAAGAATGCAAATTGATCCATTCTTATCTCCTGTACAAAGCTCATGTCCAAGTGGATCCAGATACACTGAAACTAAAAGAAAAGAAAGTGAGGAAGAGCCTCAAGCACATGGGCACAGGGGAAATTTTCCTGAACAGAAGAACACCAATAGCTCATGCTCTAAGATCAAAAGTTGACAAATGGGACCTCATAAAATTACAAAACTTCTGCAAGGCAAAAGACACTGTCAATAGGACAAAATGGCAACCAACAAATTGGGAAATGATCTTTACCAACCCTGTATCTGATAGAGGGCTACTATCCAATATATACAAAGAACTCAAGAAGTTAGAATCCAGAGAACCAAATAACCCTGTTAAAAATCAGGTACAGAGCGTAACAGGGAATTCTCACCTGACGAATGGCCAAGAAGCACCTAAAGAAATGTTCAACATCCTTAGTGATTAGATAAATGCAAATCAAAACAACTCTGAGATTCCACCTCACACCAGTCAGAATGACTTAGATGAAAAACTCAGATGACAGCAGATGCTGACGAGGATGTGGAGAAAGAGGAACACTCCTTCATTGCTAGTGGGATTGCAAGCTGGTACAACCACTCTGGAAATCAGTTTAGTGGTTCCTCAGAAAATTGGACGTAGTACTACCTGAGGACACAGCTATACTACTCCTGGGCATATAACCAGTAGATGCTCCAACATGTAATAAGAATACTTGCTCCATTGTGTTCATAGCAGCCATATTTATAATAGCTAGAAGCTGGAAACAACCCAGATGTTCCTCAACAGAGGAATGGATACAGAAAATGTGGTATGTTTACACAATGGAGTACTCCTCAGCTATTAAAAACAATGACTTCATGAAATTCACAGGCATATGGATGGATGTAGAAAATATCTTCCTGAGTGAGATAACTCAGTCACAAAAGACCACACATGTTATGTACTCACTGATAGGTGGAGATTAGGCAAAGAATATGAAATACCCATGATAAAACTCACAGATCACATGAAGCTCAAGATGAAGAAAGGTCAAAGAGTGTATGCTTCAGTCCTACTTAGAAGGAGGAACAAAATAACCAAGAGGAGTAGAGGGGTGGAGGGACTTAGGAGAAAGAGCTGAGGGGGAGGGTAAAAAGAGGGAAGAACCAGATATGGGAGGAAATAGAGGATATGTACAGAGGGTCAGGAAATTGATCAGTGGTGTGTAGCAATGGGGTATGGGTAAACTGTGGGTAGCAACCAGAAATTCCCAGATGCCAGGAAAGCAAGAGCCTCCCAGGGCTCCATGGGGATGACCTTAGTTGAAATACCCCACAAAGGCGAGGGAGAACCTGTAGAGACCATATCCAGATATTACGCATGGCCCCCGGTTGAGGGATGGGGCCACCCACCCATCTCCAAAATTTTAACCCAGAATTGCCCTTGTCTAAAGGAAATACAGGGGAAAAGAATACAGCAGAGACTGAAGGAAAGGCCAATCAGAGACTGCCCCACTTGGGGATCCATCCTACATGCAGACATGAAACCCAGACACTATTGTGGATGCCAAAAAGTGTTTGCTGACAGAAGCCTGATACAGGTGTCTCCTAAGAGGCTCTACCAGATCCTGACCAATACAGATGTGGATGCTTGCAGCCAAGCATTGGACTGAGCACAGAGACTCCAATGGAGGAGTTAGAGGAAGGACTGAAGGAGCTAAAGGGGCCTTATCTGGCAACAATGGAAGGGGAAGCCCTTGGTCCTGTGAAAGCTTGATGCCCCAGTGTAGAGGAATGCTAGGGTGGTGAGGTGGGAGCGGGTGGGTGGGTGGAGGGTTACCCTCATAGAAGCAGGGCTGCGGGATGGGATAGGGGGGTTACAGAGAAGATAACATTTGAAATGTAAATAAATAAAATATCAAATTAAAAAGAAAGAAAAAAAATATCATCCTGAGCGAGGCAACCCAGTCACAAAAGAACACATATGGTTTGCACTCACTGATAAGTGGATATTAGCCCAGAAGCTCACAATACCCAAGATACAATTCACAGACCATATGAAGCTCAAGAAGAAAGAAGACCAAAGTGTGCATGCTTCAGTCCTGCTTAGAAGGGGGAACAAAATACTCAAGGGAGGAAATACAGAGACAAAGTGTGGAGCAGAGACTGAAGGAAAGGCTATCCAGAGACTGCGCCACCAGGGGATCCATCCCAGATACAGAAACCAAACACAGACACTGTTGTGGATGCCAACAAGTGCTTGCTTATATAGATGTCCCCTGAGAGACTGCCAGAGCCTGATACCAAGGCAGATGCTTGCCGTCAACTATTGAACTGAGCACAGGGTCCCCAGTGGAGGAGTTAGAGAAAGGACTGAAGGAGCTGAAGGGGTTTGCAACCTCATAGGAATAACAACAAAATCAACCAACCAGTCCCTTCAGAGCTTCCAGGGACTAAACCACCCACCAAACAGTACATACACATGGAGGGACCCATGACTCCAGCTGCATATGTATCAGAGCCTTGTTGGACATCAATGGGAGAAGAAGCCCTTGCTCCTGTGAAGGATTGATGCCCCTGTGTAGGGGAAAGCCAGGGCAGGAAGGCAGGAGTGTTTGGGTGGGTGGGGGAGCACCCTGATAGAAGCAGCAAGAGGGAGGATGGGATAGGGGGTTTTCAGAGGGGAAACCAGGAAAGGGGATAACAAACATAAAATATCCAAAAAGAAGAGAGATAAAGTCGTCAGGGAATGGAGGTAGGGAGGGAAGAGGGGCTCCTTTAGGGAAATTGCATCAGGATTAAGAGTAAGTCTGAAGAGACTGAAATGAAAAAGCTTAAAAAAAACATTTTCTAAATAGTCTTAAGTTGCCTAGTCAGAAAATCCAGTTTCTATAGCTTAAAGTTACCAGAACCCCTCAAGGTAGATTTAGAAATATCTGTTAATGACTCTAAACTTATAGAATAATAGTTACTCAATTTGTTGAAAGAGGTCAATCAAAACTCTAATCCAGTTTCCCTTTAAAATAAAGAATATTCATAATTATGTGAAAGTAATTGCAGCTATTTACATAATTTTATTTTCTCTGTAAGATATATTGTGGGATATAAATTGTATTGTAACTCCTTTAATTCAGAACACACTCAGTTTTTCTAATTCTTTTTCTGTTTTTGTACTTTTACATTCCTTTGAAAAAAGCATTTTAATTCAAAATGTGAATTGACATGAAAATATTTTATCTCTTGTTGATTTTTAAACACACATTAAAGGATCATTTATACAACTTATGATTTGTCCCTTGAAACAAGTCCATTAAATCAGAGCTTTAACATGGTATCAGCAGGAAATTGACCATATTAAGATAAAGTTATCTATCCATTGCCCCAGAACAAATTGCTTCAGTGTATAACAACTTAAGCCAACAGACATTGATAGCACACACTTCCTCAGGGCAGCCTGGGTGGAGACATTGGTGCAGGGTGACTCTAGAAGTGCAGTCAAGTGAAGCTCTGTTGCTCAGAGCTTCTACAAAGTTGGCTGGGTTGAAGGACAAGCTTCTGAACTAAGTGCTGTGACTTGAGCAGTCTGAGCCCTTCCCCGTGTGACTATTACTGTAGGGCAGATAGGGCTTCCTGCAGAGGAAGAGTAGAGAAACTCAAGGTATGAGAAATACACATTTAGACCAAATCCCAAAAGTGTTATACTCATATTATTCCTTTCCCATACTCTCTTGACCTCACAGATCAATCCTAGCCTAAAGTGGGAAAGTATCCATTGGGATGTATATTCCAGGAGAGGTGGAGATTTATTTAAGTAGTGTATCTTTGAATCAAAATTTCCCATCACAAATGAGATTAAAATATAAAATGCCTTTTTGACTTTATAACTCAAAATCTGTCCATTTCTTTTAACTACCAGGGGCACTTGTTTATATCTGAATTCTATAATCATCAAATTGCTGAACTTCAAAATGATTTAAAGGAACTCTCTATTTGCTTCTTTAAAAAAAAAAAAAAAAAACAAACTTCTAGCACCATTGCTTTCTGGAAGATCTTCTTTGAATTTTAGAATGACATAACTGGTAATTTATCAATTAAAGAAATGTCTGCTTCCTTGCATATAAATCCTTTTCATACAAGTATTTTTCTTTAATAACAACATACTAATAATTTTTATCCCTTAATATCTAAGCTGTTGATCCCCCTTGTTCTCTGTTCTACTTTATTGGGGGTCTAATGTAGCCCAGGCTTGCCTGAAACTTGCTGTGAGTAGAGGGGTCCTGCTCCTGTCTCACCCACCTCTATGGTCTGGGATTGCAAGACTGTATCAGCTTTATCTGTCTTCCCTCTGTGTTTTTCAGTTTTGGCAAGTTTTACTATGGAACATGATTTTCTCAACACTATCTTAGGTTACTTGAAACACAAGTGAGATTTGTGTCAGGCCATGGGTGCAAAGAACTCTGTAGTGTTTTTACTACAGCTGATTTATCTTTCTTTTCTTTAAATAACAGAAACATAGCTGATTGTGTAATCTTATCTTTTTATCCTAGGTCTCCTAAAAACCCAGAACAGAAAATCATTAAGAGAGTGATTGCTCTTGAAGGAGATATTGTAAGGTAGGTGCCTAGACTACTGTTTTTAACTTAAAATCTGGGTTTTAAACTTGTTTTTGAATGATTATTTGAAATTAAAGTAAAATATGCCTGGCAATCTAGAACTTTGAACATACTTCCCTTAGGCTTTGCTTTAGTGAACATCAGTAACTGTTTTAGGTTGGAAGGTGTCCCTGAGGTTACTGAGCACACCACTTTCCTTAAATTATAAAACATAGGATAATGATTAATTAAAACAAGATTAACCACATACTCTGACCATTAAATTACTCCTTTTAGGTATTAATGCTAGCACAATTATTTTAATATTGTGGCATCAAAATCTATTTTAGAAATCTTCAAGAGCATTTTATTATTTTAGAATCCCAAACACAAACTCATCAGACTCTTCTGTAACCCTGGAGATCAGGCCAAGCTGGATAGGAGCGGAGAAGCACATCTCCAGGTTTGCAGTGAGGCTTGAGACTTCAGACAGCATTGGAATAATCAAGAGTTTGAGCAATAGATAGCAAAGTCCTATTTATTTCACTTGCTGATATAAACAATATTTGAGATGGGGCAAGAAAGCCATTAGTGTGTGATACATCTCATTCTGATTACTTACTTGAAGTAAGGTATACCCAGATGTACACAATATAGCAGACAAATGCTTTGAAAATTATATTCGAGAAGTTTTCTGATTGTGTTTCCACCCAAAACACCATCCTAACAATTCTTGTGCTAATGATTACATAAGCAAAAGAAGCAACATGGAAAGAACCCCTGTAAGTTTTAGAGCAGAGGTGAGATCAGCAGTGTAAAGATGTCCCGAGGATCATTAGTGTCCCCAAGACCCCTTTTGGGGTTCCGTGAGAGCAAAACTACTTTTTTCATAACCAAAGGATGCCATTTGTCTTTTTGTCTTGTTTTATTTTACTGTTTTGCTAATGTTCATGTAGGATGGAATTTTCTAGATGTGTGTGATATTGTGATAGACTTAATGAAAACATCAGTCACCTCAACCCAGCTACTCTCTCTACACCAACCAGGCATTAGAAACATTTACAAAAGCATTTAAAATGGCACCTGACTCATTTATCACTGAAAAACACTGTGATTTTTGTTTAAAAACATGTCCAGAATAGGAAAATCACAAAACCAGCAACAGGTTAGTGCTTCTCACAGGCATGGAAGAAAGGGATGGAGGGCCTGTTAATGGGTACAGGGTTATTTGCTTGTTTTTAAGAGGCATAGAAATATCCTAAAGGGTATTATGCTGACAGTTGTACACTTTGATACGTAAAAACTGAGTTGTACATTTTAATGGGGTTGATTATACACTATAAGAACTACATCTCAATAAACCTATTCTTACAAAACAAAAACACTCATCAAAACAAATACACATTACTCATGTAATGCAGTCTAATAAAGTTACGACTGTTAATGCATCTGGATTTTTTTAGAAATATAATTGAAAAGGAGCTTTGTGCTTTCTCATTATGAATTACTAGCTCGACAGTCAGCAATGTGATGTTAGAGATGACTGCACAAGATTAAACTCTACAGTAGATCTCTGGAGAGACATTAAGTTTTGCTCTCCTCACTCAGTAAGCATATACCAGGTTCACAGAGCAGAGGCAGACAGAGCGGAGGCAGGTTGATGAGCCAGGGTCAGAGTCACCTTCTTCCTGGATACTGTTGAAGCTCATGCAGAAGAAGTCTGTAAATAGATACCAGCTGTTATCCCCCTTTCTAGACCTCAATCATGGAGCCATGAGTGAAACCAAGGAGGAAGGACTCAGAGCCAAGATTTAATTCCAATTTAAAGTCTTATTCAAAAACCCATTTGTTAATTAATTAGAAAAACAATCATTCTTTGCTGCTTTGTGTCTTTAAGTGGGAAAGAACCCACTTCTTTCTTTTTCTTTCTTTTTTATTTTCTTGAAACCTTAGCACCTGATTATCTCAGCTTCTTAGACATTAAACTAGTGAGAGGATACACACCTACAATGGTTTCTAACAGCCTTGATAGGTGTTAAAGGGCCAGACAATGAGATAATAAAACATTTCCTGATGAACTTGCTTATTTCTGTTTGTGATCTCTTTCTTGCAATTGCATATCTAAAAATGTTTGTAGGAAGTTGCTCCTCTAAGCCACGGGGGTCATTAGCCTAGCAGTGCCCTCCCTTGTGACAAGCCAGGGCTCTGCTGTGTAACACATGCCCTTTCAGTCCTGTTTTCCCTGGGATATCACTGAATTTCCTAGGAGGCCAACTAAAACCAAATGTGACTTTTTAACATTTGCTTTCTTGGAAAGAATTTGATATTTTCTAAAGAGTACAAACAAGTAAACCCCTTTAGGTTTTAGTATACATACCATGAGTTTCAGAACTATTTTTAACTTAAAACTAGAAAAAGTCAGAGGGCAGCATGGAGGCATGAACTTTTCAGAGGTCAAGTTCACTGTTAAAGGCTCAACCAAGTAGTCTATCTAGTTAGTGTTCTATTAGCTAAGTTTCCTCTGCTTATAAATGTACAGAATGTGCTAAAATGTGTTCTTTAGAGTACCTGTTAAGGCGATACCTCGGAAAATAAAGGGAACAGATATGAAAAATCAGCTCCCTGAAGAATAGCAAGAGACTAACACTATGACTTCTAGTTTCATTCTGACCGCTGTACCCTGTATCCACATTGTTCTGTTGCCTTCTTTTTTTCAGTTGATTTTGTCCCATTACTTCCTGTGGCCTTCCTTTGGTGTGCCTCATGTCTCAATGATGTGATGGAAATCTCAGTATGCTTTCTGAGGGTCAGGGCTCTGGTGTATGGATTAGAAGGACTGCTGGTCAACCAACTGCTCAGCTGAGTTTAGGGTAGATGGCCTTTCTGGTGTAGTGCTACAGGTAGGGATAGGATACCAAGTGGCCTGGAAAGTACCCTGTAGTTAAAACAGAGCTACTGTAAG
>JADRCD010152869.1:0-18553 GCA_019843815.1 Montemys delectorum
TTGCGAGGCATCATTGATGATCAAGAGGAGGATTTAAATGCAAGGGGGCCGTGTAGCCTTTGAGACTCATCCCCCAAGCCCATTTCCACCATCTAGACAACACAGTCCCAAACCAGAGCCACCAGGAGTCCCTACTGGAGAGTGACTACACAGTCCCAAACCAGAGCCACCAGGAGTCCCTACAGGAGAGTGACTAGAGCTGACTTACTGACTTACGAAGCAGACGAGAACAGTCCTTAACGGAAGACTGGAGCCGAACACTTCAGGCTCCCATTTAAACTCCCCTTTCTAGGCTTGCAGAACTCTCATGGAGAGCCTTTTCCCACCCATGAGTGAGGCAGCAAGTGTCAACGGTTGGGGCTCAGTGGGTAAAGGCTTTTGTTCCCACGCCTGAGGACATGCAGCCAATTCCTGGAAGTTGTGGAAGGAGAGAGCCAAGTCCTGCAAGTTACTCATCGAGCTCCACACAGTCACGAAGTGCCAGGCCCCAATTCAGCTGCACCCATGGGCACTGTGCTTATCTATATACTTGGAGCCGGGTTGTGATTCCTGCTCCTGCCATCCCATGCACAAGAACTGGAAAGAGAAGCTGGTCATTAGAGCTTTCTTCGAAGCAGGAGCTACAGAGACTATCAACACTTGCTCTGGCTGCTTCCATTACCTTTGGAGAACGTGACTGTCTGCTGAAGGTTGTTCAGCACATCAACCCACCTCTGTAGCTGACAGCAAAAGCCCAGTGTGTGCACACTGCTGTGGAAAGTTCTAGAATAAACACTAAGGCAGGCATGCTGCTGTTTTCCAGGGCCTTAAGTTCTTGCTACTCCAGTGTAGGGACTCTTTAATGAGAAGATCCACAGTTCAGGTCTCCCTGGCCCTCCTAGTGAACAGGATGAATGCCTTGCAGCAAGGTATTCTTCACTGGGGTAAATCAACCTGTACCCCGCACCCTCCCCACCCCCCACACACCTAACTTGACTGGATCCGCACATGAAAACTGACAAAGCTGTTCTCTCTATTTTAGTGCATCCTGTATGTCCACACTAGGACAAAGGGGAGACAGCTCAGTGCAGTGAAAGGAGGGATGAACTATGGTGATGAATTTGGGGCCAGTGGGATGGCTTAGCCAATATAGGTGATTGCTGCCAAGCTTGACGACCCGAGTTCAATCCCTGTGACCCTATGTGGTGAAGGGAGAAATCTGATTCTCCCAAATTGTCCTCTAACTTCTGCACGTGAACTCACTCAGCCATCTGTAAAACAAATTAATATAAAGTTTTTAATAGGCAAAATTACATAATAGCAAGCAGTCATCAGCCTTCAACCTTAATATTTAACATAATAAAAGCATCTCAGCTATGTCTGTGAGCCTGAGAGGGGCTACCATCCTCCATTTGTCACCAAACACCCAGGCTCAGTATGAATAGCTGCCTTCTCCCATGGCTGCAACTCCTAGAGCCTCCTTGGCATTCATAGTGGCACAGGGGAGAGCCTGGACCTTTAAAGGTGGCCATGACGAATATTCTCACAGGCCACCATATAGTCTGCAAGAGGTCTGGAAGCATTGTAAGTAGGAAGGAGGGCTGGTAAGTGGTGGGTTCCAGAAGTGTCTAGCACAGGTGTTTAACACAATTCCTGGCAACTGGAGGCAATTTCTGATGAACCTATCCATCTGTGTTCCAGCACAAGGCCCTCGATAAGGCAACGTTGCTCTTCACTTCTTCTTGAAGCAAGATCCAGCATTTACATGTGTGACTGGCTTGACAGCTATTTTTAGGAGAAAGGGGCTAATCCTAGATGCGGAAACTCCCTGTAGAATCCTGGGCTGTTTGCTGGAGTAGACAGCTTACCTGTATTTTAAAGACTTGGATCTGCATTGCAGAATTAGGATGCCTCCTGTGCATTAGGACTGTGAGACAATGTGCTCTGCTGGCTTGGAGACAGGAGTGTGCAACAGCTCCTGTCCATTCATAACTATGGTGATGCCACTCGGTGAGCAGAGACTCGGGGTGGAGCAGCACACATGAACAGGTAGGTTTTGGTAGGGGAGAAGGAAGAGGAGGAGGCAGAAGAGGAGGAAGAGAAGGAAAAAGAGGCTGTAGGAGGGACTACCCTAGGGACAACTTGTGGTGGCGGCTTTGGATGACAACAGGCCCATCCTTCCCTCAGAAAGGATTCAGAGAGCTATATAGTTTGCCTGCTCGTGGTTGGAGCTCAGCTCAAATGGGGTTTGCTGGGACACCATTCTCCCGGCTACAAGAGTTACTCTTTGAATCTGGGTCCTCTGAGACATCCTCTTGTGACCACGTGAAACTCTTGCATCGCTGACAGAAACACTTTTAAAAGGAGGTTTATTTTGCATCACAGTTTGGGAGGGATTTGACTCCCTCACGGTGGAGAAGGCAAACCTGGGAGGCTCCCTCCAACATGGGTAGTTGGATCACGAGGTGGCTCACAGAAGCAGGAAGGCGGAGGAGACACCAAGGGCATAAGTATAACTTTCAAAGACCTTTTCTCTGGTGTTGGACCGCCTCCATTTGGGCTCTCCCTCCTACAGGCTTGGCAGCCTTCAGAGCAGCGCCACCAGCTAACACTTGATCCTGCGGGGGACATTCCAGAGTCAAACCACAGCCACAAGGGAGAGGGCTGTTGTTTTTGTTTATTTGTTTGTTTGTTTGGTTGGTTGGTTGGTTTTTGTTTTCTCTCCTCTGCTCCTCTTTAGAGAGAGAGCCAGGAGCATTAGGGCTGGCTCTCACAAAGCCTTTAATAACTATGTAGCCATAGAGTACCCTCAATAATCTGTTTTCATTTTGTATAGTTGTGAAAATATTAACTATTCCCTTAAGGGTCCCAGAGAAGCAAACACGTCAACAAATGAATCAGCTTTGATAACTATAAAGAGACCCAAACCCAAAGGGCTACGTGTGACATCCTGTCATTATCACGGCTCCTCTGTAGCCCTCACCGTGCTTCTAACACAAGAGACAAAATTCTCAGCAGTTGGAAGTCCTCAGAACAGCACCAGAGTGAGGCTGGTCCCCACGTAGGAACCAGTTTCACCTGGTTCTGTGTTTCTCGACGGCTCCCTTCCTAGAAGCCACCTGGGACTTCCTGGTAGCCAGCAGCCTCTTCTGTTCAGAGTGAAAATGAATTCAGCTCTCTGTTAGAATTTTACTGCTACATAACAAATGACCACAGACTTAATATATGAGAACAATGCAGATTTATTACCTCAGAGTGGTGGCCAAGCCTCTGGTGTGTTCAGGGTCTCATGGCTGAAGCAGGATTCTCAGTTAGAAGCTTGACCAGAAAATACCCAGTTCTGATTTCTCCCAGAATTCCCTAGGGTTTTAGTTCTCTGGTGCTAAAGCTCAGGTGCTTTTTCTTTCTCGGTTGCTGGAGACCTTTTAACTATTTGAGACTACCCACAATCCCTTACTCCTTAAGACTACCCACAATCCCTTACTCTTTGAGACCACCCATAATCTCTCTTCACCATCAACAGCAAACATTCCTCTTGTACTTCCTATCTCCCCAGCCAGGGGACAGGTAGAGCCCCTGCAAGGTCTTGTCTGCTAAGGACAGGCCAACTGGGTGCTATCTGTTTTGACTTAATTGTCAGTCGAGAAGGGACCTCCACTGGTAGCTTAGTCTATGTAATTTAACTCAGCCACAGGAGTGTTGGCTCATTACAGTCATCTGTCCCCATCCATTACACACAAGAGAACAGGATTGTCCATCGAGTAGGAAACTTGGGAGTCCTCTGAGAAATCTACCTGACATTCTGGAGGCCTGCATTTTGGTTCTGTTCTCTCAGATGACTCAGCATCTCAGTCTAACTTTATTAGTTAATTCTGTATCGCTGTGACCAAAATACCGGAGAGGATGGTTTAAATGAAAATAAATCTATTGTGATTCATGCTTAGATTTTAACCCATTGTTTATGGCTCCATTAATTCTGCACTTGTTTGTGAAGCTGACCATCATGGCTGTAGAAGGATTTAGGAAAATAAAAAGGCTGATTTAGGAAAATAAAATGGTGGAGAGGAAACAGAAGGATGGGCTGCAAACTAGGTCTAAGTTTCACAGTCATGCTCATTGTGGTCTGCTTCCTTCAGACAAGCTGCGTCTCCTAGAACCCGGGGCACATAACCAAGGGGTTGCATACTAATGTATTTAGGGTAGAAAGAATGAGAGTGGGTACAAGGCAGAATGAACAGGAGTCCATGCAGGGTGATGTCTCAGCATGATGGCCTCTGTTTGGTGACAAGCTGGAGAAAGCAATACAGGTCCTTTACAAGGTGCATCTAGCCAGGCAAGCAAAATTTGGGTCTGGGGTCTAGAAAACCCATATTCTGAAAGGAAGCCTGCTGGAGCCTGTCTTCCTGAGGTTCTCTTGTGTTAATTACACTTTTCCTGTGGTGACAAAGTGCCCAACATGAACAATTATAGGATGGAAAGAGATATTACTATTTGCAGTTTCAGAGATTTGTCATGGTGGGGCAGCATGAGGTAGCCAAGAGAGAAAAAGGGGCTAGTGAGATGGCCCAGTGTAGAGGTACCTGTCACTAATGCCTGGAACACACATGGTAGAAGAAAGAGAACTGACTTTCACACATCATTTTCTGACCTTTGCCATGCCATGCCATGCACACACCTATACATATGTATGCACCATGGTATATACATGACCACACATATGCATCGGTCATGGCATGTACACACCCACACATATGCACGTACCATGGCATGTACATGCCACACATGTGTATATATCATGGCATGTGCATACCTACACATACACAGGTACCATGTCATGTGCACACCCATACACACACATGTACTGTGGCATGTACACATCCACATATACACGCCTCTCACTCTCATGAGATACCGAAAGAAAGAGTACAGAGATGAGAAGCAGTATAACTTTCAGAATTGTACCTTCAATGGCCAATTTCCTCAGACTAGACCCCGCCTACCAATTTTCATGCCTCCCAATAGCACCACCAGCTGGGGGCCAGGTTTTCAGCCCATGAGCCTATGGAGATGGTTCATATTCAAACCAAAGCACCCCCTGCCTTCTGGGTCCCCCTAGCCAATGTCCCATAGTGAGCGAACATTCCACGCAATGTCTTGGCTTCTCAGGAGCTGCTCCATGTTCTGGGATTCTTAGTCCAGACTCATATGTAGCTCACAGGACCACAAAGAAGAGTTCCTCAGGGTGGTCATGACAGTGGTACATGGCTGTTGTTCTGAGAGGCACATGAGGCAGACAGATCATGATTTATTTGTTGAAGCTATGGCAAACAGCCTCCACAGAAACCCACTGCCAAAGGCCAACTGCCAAGAAACAGCACCAAGGCGACATATTCAATCAAAGAGGAGGGAGAGAACTGAAAGCTCTTTATCTAGGTTGTCTGTTTTCTGACACCTTCTATAAGAAAAATACATTTAAATAAAAAATGAGAATGGCAAAATATGCACAACAGATAGCTGGTCTGTGGAAAGCCTTGGGATTCCTGTAGCATTTCCAGAAAAATCTTTGCAACTTTTCTGACTTATTCAAGCAAAGATGGAGGCTGGATGGTAGATGGATGATAAATAGATAAATGATGGATGGATGGATGGACAGACAAAGTAATAATAGCCATCCCAATGCATGCAGCCCATGGTGAGCCTTGCCCCCTACATCTCGCAAAGGGTCACTCATGTTTTACTAAAGTTAGGGGAAGGTTAGTCAAATCAGGCTGGTATGAGATGGTAAAATTTCTTTCCAAGGTGTCCCCCACTGCTGTCGATGATGTATGTCTGTCTGTCTGCATATGTGAGTGTGTCCATGTGTGTGTGAGTGTGTATGAGTGTGTAAGTATGTGAGTGTATCTATATGTGTTGCGTGTATATGTGAGTGTGTGTGTGTGAGAATCTGTGTATACGTATGTATATGTGTATGTGTGTGTACATGCATGTGTATACATGCATGTGTGTGTGCACCTGTGTTGGTGATGTGTATATGTGTGTGTTGGTGTTGTGTTAGGGAAGTGCTAAGAAAGAATTGTAACATCTTAATGCCTAAGTTGTTGGCTTCCCAGGAGCCTGCTCATGCAATCATTTCTTCTTGGTGCTTTAAATCCATCTCTAAGACTCTCTGGCCTTGGTCCAAAGATAGGCTCCTCAGTTGTAAGCTTCCAACACGAGGAGTTTAGGGAGCGTCTGCTCCTAAACCTAAGCTCTTTTCTCTTCCCAGTGTCAGATCAGTCTGGGTGAGAATTCAGCCAAACTTAACCCCAATCAACCCAGTTATGTCATAATCTCAGCTGGTGACACCATAAACTCTGTAACTTTGCCAGCTAGGATGGTTCATTTTGGATCATGGATAGCTGGGGACAGGCTCATTGTCCCAGGAACAAGCTTACATCGTGTGTGGTTCAGTGACTTGCCTTGAACTTTCAGACACTGACAAGTCTTGACCCTGGTCTTGGTAGAAGTCAGCTGTGGTGATCTAGAGTGGCTGTGTCACCTTGAACAGTCATTCTAGTCTCTGCCCTCTTCCCATTTCCAGCAGACTCTTGCTAAAGAGGTAAGAATTGCAGATTAGAGTTCCTTCAAGAATCTTCTAAGATTCTCTGACATTTGTGTTCTTCTTCTAGTTCTCTTTGTATAGAAGGGAAGATAATAATGATTTATAGTGGCTAGGCACAACAAGAAAATCATTTCAGTAGAGGGCTCCCTTGGACATGACAAGAAGGGCAGGAGGCATTCTAGAAGGTTCTACCTGCAGCCTGTGGAGTTGAAGCTCATTTCTAATCTGGAAGGGAACCATTATGGTCCTTCTTTCAATCTCTAAGCCCATAGACAATGTATACAAAACATCTTTCTTGTACTTTGGTGTCACCTACAAGAGGCTTCTTCCTGTTTCTGACCTCACAGAGCTATAAACATGACCATGGAGTGTTAAGGAAATGGCCTGCTCCTGCTGAGGGTGAGGCTCACACAGGAGGCTGCCTGGCTGTGCAGACCCTGGGCCTAATTGTCAGCAAACTAGGACCAACACAGCCCTACTGAATCCTGGTAATGACATATCAGCTCTGCCTATCACAGGGCTGGTAATTCAATCATGCAGGCCAGCCATAAACAGACTATGCAGTCTCTGCTGGGGCAGACACTGCCTTGTTATTCCCTCCACCTTCCTTGAGCCAGGGCTGCTTGGAATATGAGTCTCAGAAATTAAGGTGACATCTCTTTACATTGAAAGTTAAGGCAGATGAGCAACAGACTGAGGTCTAGCTACTCTCATTACTAGACTCTTCTTGCCTACATTGAGAATAAGAACTAAAGTTACTGTAATGGTTAGTGTTAACTGCCAACTTGACAGAATCTAAAATCACTTGGAAGATAAGACTCCAGGCATCAATGGGAGGGGTTATTTTGTTTTTATTTACATAGGATGAGCTGCCCACTGTGGGTGTCACCATTCCCTAGTTGGGATCCTGGGTTGTGTAAATGGTGAAAGGGAGCTACAGCATGCATTCAGTCCTCTTCTGTACTTCACTGTGAATGGAATGTGGCCAGCTGCTTCAAGCTCTTGACTTCCCAGCCATGATGGAGTACACCCTTGAACTGTGAGCCAGAACTAAGCCTTTCTTGCTTAAGCTGCTCTTGCTGGAGAATTTAATCATGCCAACAAGAAAATAAACTCAGACACATGTGGAAGAAACTCTTTCCACCATGGACAATGTAATGAAGGCTTGAATATTCTTTCCAGAAAAGTAGATGGTCACTCAAAATTCAGCATACATTTGTCACAGTTCATAAGCCCCAGGAAGTTCTCCATGGACTCTGTAGATAAACAAGCTGAAACCCTTCTTTTAAATTATGTCACACATATCTGGATCCTTTAGTATCTGTCACTTGGAGTTTGGGGAAAATGGAAAGCACAATGAGTTTATAATGATAAACCTCTTAGGCTGCCTTTGAAATAAGTGTCACACACATCCCACAGCTGTGTCCACCTGAATGACCACCCTTCAGGCCTCACAGCAAAGCTTCTGAAAGCATCCCCCTCTCCTTCCTCACCCTGGTCTGTGCATTCAAAGAACTTCCTACAGCTACTAGGGGCAGTGGTTGCCCTTGGCTCATATCCAGGGTGTCTTCTTGGAAGGAGATGTCTCTCTGTGGTAGTGACCAGTCATAGTTGTCATCACAGGACTTCCCTCGGCAGCTATTCTCAGGTCTTTCATGTGTATTCTAAGCTGAGTAGGTGCTGTTAGGATGACTGCATGGATAGCAGATAAATGTCCTTACTTGAGTGTTGGCTGTGTGGGATCAATCTGCCTTCAGTGGTATGAGTCTAGACATTGGCCAAATGCTGTGCCCCTGCTGATCCTTGTGGGTTTCTGGGGTGTTTACACCACTCTGCACACACACTCCAGGATACTAAGAAAGGGGCTGTCCCAAGAGGAGGTGAAACTCCCTCCCTTGTCTGGGATGAGCTCTGAGCCTTTGACATTTAACTCCAATGTAATTTGTTTTCACTTGTGTTGAAAATACAACAAATGCCACCCACCTTCATTGCCTTGCCCTGACATGTCACACGAGATGCTACACTAATAAGTACCTCAGATCCCTCTGCATCAGCAGGAGATGTAGAGTTAGGTAGATAAGAGGTGGGTAGGGTGTTCAGGTGATTCAAGCAAAGAAGGGGTTGAGCTTGGAGTAAAAGAAGTCTACTCAAAAACATGCCAAGGATGGAGTGAGGGAGTGGGAGAAGACAGCATGCAGGCACCATCACAGGGAATGGTCCACAGCACCACATCCTTATTTATCCTAAAGGAGCACTCCAGGTCCTGGAAATGTTCTCATCCCTTGTTTCTCTGCAGCTCCTTCAGCCTACTGTCTACACTTCTTACACTTGAAGCTAGGATGCTGTTGTATAACCTTTGGAAATTGAACAAGAAATACTTGTCTTATGAATGACAAAAACAAAAACAGAACAAAACAAACTCAAAATTAGTAATAAGCAGCCTGGGGTAAGATTTTATATCTCTCTCATATGACAAGTCCAGGCGGTAAGGTATGTCTCTGAGCGAATAGCACAGTGCAACTGCCCTGTGGTGATCTAAAATGCTACTGCTGAGGGAAAAAGGGGGCACAGGATTTAGGAACCCTTTACACTATCTTTATAACTGCTTATAAGTCTTCAGCTATTGCTCAGTTAAAATTATAATTTAAAAAATATTCAGGAAGTTCAGGACGGTACTGCCATGATTGGCAGGATCTAAGTTCCTTCCACTGAGCTGTATGTATATTTCAAACGTGGTTACCATCTCTTGATCCAAGATGACTCCTAAAGCTCCACTTATCCACTTACACCCAGTCAGCAGGAAGTAGGAAGCAAGGAAAAGTGTGTCTTTTACTAAGGATGCATAATGTATAATTACTCAAAACTTTTGACTCTAACTTAGTCACAAGACTGCACTTAGTGTACTAGGCAGTTTTACGTCAACTTGACACAAGGTAGAATCATCTGAATGGAGAAAGCTTCAATTGAGAAAATCTGGCTGTAGGCAAGCCTGTAGGATTCTTTCTTAATTAGTGACTAATGTGGGAGGGCCCAGCCCACTGTGGGCGGTGCCATCCCTGGGCTGGTGGTTATAGGTTCTATAAGAAAACAAGCTGAGCAAGCTTTGGGGAGCAAGTCATCAGCAGCACTCCTCCATGGCCTCTGCATCATCCCTGCCTCCAGGTTCCTGCCTGCTTGAGTTCCTCCTGTCCCCACTGCTTTTGATCAACTACTGCATGGAACTGTAATTTAAATAAACCCTGTCCTCCCCAGGTTACTTTTAGTGATGGTGTTTCATCATAAGTATAGTAGCCCTAAGACACACAGGTACAAGGGAGGCTGGAAAATGTAGTCTTTTCTGATGTGGCCTTGTAGCAATATAACATTTCAGGACTATGAGCAGCCTCTTCCTCCTCTTCCTCCTCCTCTTCCTCCTCCTCCTCCTCTTCTTCCTCCTCTTCTTTCTCTACCCTCTTGTTCCTTCTCCACTCTGCACACCTCCACTGCTTCTTTTTTCTTTCTTGTAAGTTTACAACATGTAACTGCATGTACTTAGGGTCTATAAATTGATGTCATGATTGTAACTACAATGACGAATAACGACATAATGCCAAACACTTGATGTTTTTAAAGCGAGAGCTTTTGAAGTGTACTCTTAGCAATTCTTAAGCATGCAATACTCTATTATTAGCTCTATTTTCCATGTACACTTGGGGGTTCTGACCAGTAAAGGACAGAGTGGATATTAGGGATGAGCACAGTCATTCCTTGGCCCTTTACCCTTCCAGCTACAGCAGTAAGTTGCTAGGCTTCCTTCCTTTAGCACACAAAGCCCACTCCACTTGTACTGTTCTGCAGCCCATCCATTTTGTTTCTATGGCTCCCCATAGAGATATTAAGCTAGAGGTACCAGCTCCTTGGCTTGTCTTATGTCAGTGGGAAGAAGACATCCATGTACTATGAACCGAGTAAACAACCAAGACTCCCCTTTTTTGAACTGTTTCCAAGTTCCACATCCACAAACAAGGTGCTTGCTAAAGTGCTAAAATCACTAGGAGCTCAGTCCTTCAATTAAGGAGTGCCGAATTCTCATTTAACACAGCTAGCCATTAAGAGTCCAATTGCCTATTTATTTGATTCTTTGGAGTATTGTAGCAAGTGATGGAACTTAAAAGCTAGTGGTTAAAAGTAGGCTCAAGAGTTTCTTATCTTCAAACATGCGTCCTATTGTATGTGTGAAGTAGTCTAGGGCATCTGGGGTAATGTAAAGGTGGTAGGCACAACCTGGCAGAAGTGGGTAGGTCTCTTCTGGTTTTAAATGGACTCCAGCCTCCTGATCCTCTAGATAATTATCTCTGCCTCATCTGAGGCTGGCTGAGGTGAGGTTTGGAGGAAAGAGCCTTTTCTTACTGAGCAGACTAAGGGGCTTTCTGTGGAGCACAAAACTTACTGCTTCCCCTAGGGCAAGCTTTTCCTCTTCTACTGATCGTAGTTGGTTGGCATGAGCTTGTGCCCCAAACTCAAAAATTCCCTGAAACCTCAGGACAAGCAATGGGTGAGAGTTACGGAGGGTTTAGACTCCCCTTTCCAAAGAAACTACAGAGAGGACTCTGCCAGTGGGCCCCAGCCTTTCAGCCTGTCATGCCTTAGAAGCATGCTTCACTTTCCATAAATCTTGTTTCTGAACCCCAAAACTCTCGGACATGGTCCCCATGTTTGCCTAGATAATTATCAGTTATCATCGCTGCTCAATAGTTGTGTTACTTAGTGTCTGTGTGGGTTCAATGTCAGCACTCAGAAGGAAGAAGCAAGAGCTTCAAGAGTTCAAGGTCATCTCCAGCAACAGTGTTTGAGACCAGCCGGAGCTACATAAAGCCTGTCCCCGAACAAACAAAAGTAAATAAATAAAATCAAGTAAAGGTTTATAGGCAAATATATAAGAGATGGTTATCTCACGTCTGCAGTTAGCTCAGGAGGGAGAAGGTGTCACTTGTCAGCATCAGCTGTCTATGATGGCATGAAGACAGTCAAATTGGAGGAAGAAGGAAGACTGAAAATGAGGACCACTTTCTCTTTAGCTCCTAGTGTCATAGCCTCTTCAACTATGAGGTAGAAGAATCCACTTTTACATAGAAGAGACTGAGACAATTTGTAAATAAATGCTTTGTCTGGGATCAAAGTTGTCTTGTACATAAAGTAGAAATTCAATGATCTGGAGAATTACTATCATGGTGAGGAAGCACTGAGCCATGGTACCACACAGCCCCTATCTCAGGAGACCCTTAAGGCGTCTATTGTCAAGGGAACCCAGTCTAAGGGAATTGTCACTATCCACAGGAAGATCTGAGGGTAGAGGTCTGTCATCAGAAATCCCTAGTTTGAGGGAGACACAGCATATCCTTAGGGAACTCTAGTCTGAAAGGGAACAGGATCTATCCACAGCCAGCCCCAGTCAGAGAGATGTCTTATCTTCAGGAAGCCCCATCTGAGACAGATGGGCTGTCTTCAGGAAGCTCCAGTTTGAGAAAATATCCTCTGTCCTATAGGGGCCTCTGTTTGAGAAAACATGGTCTATTCTCAAGGAGCCCTTGTCTGAGGCGTGGCCTGTTCTTTGCAATCCTTAGTCTGAGACATGACCTACCTTTAGGGACCTTAAGTATCAGGGAGATGACCTGTCCTCAGGAGCCCAGGATAAGGACATATGCCATGTCTCTGGATGTGCCAGTTCAAAGGGAACTAGGGTAGCATTTTTTCCTGTCATCTGTCCTCTCCCTGCCTATGGCTAGTTAATCTGTCTTCTCTCTGTGAGGCTTCTCCATCGTCCTGTCATGGATTACAGTCTCCCTGAGGAAACAGAGGAACCATTTGCTCAGATTGTATGGACCCCAGCACAGCAACTGCTCTATAAATATTTATAGTTTCAAATGACTTAGTCCAGTAAGCTCACAGAATCTTACTGACAGAAATCAGTACCCAATCAGTGGGGAAGGACTTGCTAGGAAGCCTGTGATGGTCAGAGAACAAGGCACTCTGCTGTGTGGGTGTCACAGACAGAGATGCCTTGGGATGACCAAGGGGTCATAAAGCTTTTACCCTGGCAAGCTTCCTCCTTCACTAAAAGTGGCTCTCCACCTCTGCTGGCCTTTCCTTAGGATCACGTGTCATCCTGCCCCGAATCTTGAGATAGGCAAGTGGAGGACGACTCGCCCTGGCCAGGAGCACAGCTTGGGTTGGGTTGACTCCTCCCATGCAGGCTGCTCAGGCTCCTTTCTTTCAGCTAAAGGCTCAGGTCTCCTGAGAGTGTCTGAGAGTTATGTGAATATGCTTTACAGCTTAGCTTTTTGCTTGGGTAGCAATTGAAAATCCATTCTCCTACGGGTCCCCTTTGGCAGCAGCCAACGGCCACAGGAAGACGGTCTACAGTGTAAGAACTGGAGTGGGTGGACAGCTTTGAGAGTTTACAATGTGCATACATGTTTTGTACCATTGACCCTAGTCATCCTCAGAAAGGTCACCTTCATGGTGAAGAAAAAATTAGAGACATCAAGAGATTGAACAACATAGCCAAGGCCCCATAGCCAGGAATAGGAGAGGCAGGGTTCAAGGTTCATTCTCAGCCTCCAGGTGGCTGGACTTGTGCCCATGTTAGTGTGCCAGGTGGCCAAATCAAGCTTGGGTCTTCCTTTAAAAGGCATCTGTAAGCCCAGCACTTGGGAGGCAGAGGCAGATACATAGAGTACCATCCAGATCAGCCAACATGCTGTGTCTCTGTCTCAAAATCAAACAAATAAATCTGTAATGCCCACCTCTCTCCAACCAACGTACTTGATATCTTTGTTCTACCAACTAGAGTATTCTCTGTGACACCCTAGCTTCTGGAATCCTGCCACCCCTCACTTAAGGGACAAGTGACAAAGCTACCTTGTCCAAGAAGCTTGTCCTCTTGTCCTAGTTGCTGGGCAGGCTTCTACAGAAACCTCACACTTAATCTAACTTTCTTTCCTCTTGAAAGCAACGGCTGTCTGTGATGGGTGGGCCATGCCTGGTTTGGAATCTCAGTTCTGCCTTGGTTCTAAATCACTGGGCACATATTATCAGATTCCTCACCCTCCATTTCTCTTGTAAAATGGGCAGAGAGTAAGTACTAACACACTACTCATACCCCTTTCTCTTCCCTGCAGTCTGGTTGACCAAGTATGGAATTCCAAGCTGCCCCAAGAAAAGGAAGGTGCCCCACCCGGTCACATGGATTCTGGATATCTGAACACAGCTCCTCGTGCTTGCTTGATAGGCACTTCATGGACTTTGCCATCTCTTATCTCCCAGTGTGTCTTGTAAAAAGGAAGCAAGGATGAGCAGGGCCCAGCATCTCTGATCTTTGGGGTAGTGTTTGCCTATGTGCACAGAGATTAGAGATGGCATATTGGTGTGGTACCTCTACTTCTGGAAGCTCTTGGCGGTAGGCCACCGTCAGGACACCATCCATAAAAGGAAGATATCCTGAGATGAGGACCTGTCCCTATGTCCCATATGCCTACCTGATCAGGTGCTCCCTGGGAGCCTGGCTGAATGATTGAATCCATGTGCCAAAACCAGGCTCCTGTCAATGAGGAAGAGGAAGTCTTGAATCCACATAGTCTGCAGGGAATAAACCAAATGAAAAGAGAGAGGGAGAAAATAGGAAGACAGACAGAGGGAAGTGAAGAGGCCCTGATCTGGGACTAGCAAGGTGGCTCAACAGGTAAAAGCACTTGCTGGCAATGCCTGAGGATGAACTGAGTTCCCTGAGTTCGAGACCCAGGACTCACAGTGATAGGAGATGGTAGGAGAGGATCAACTCTTGCAAGTTGTCGTCTGACATCCACACACACAATGTGGCATGTGTACCACCCTGGAATGTACAGCGACATTTTTAAATAAATAAAATAGAGCAAGCTGGAGAAGCGAGACAGCCCATCTCTCCGTAAGCCTAAGGCAGGGTCAGGACAAAGCCTCTGGGGACTTAGAGAATTGGTCATGTTTTCCTGCTGTCCATCAGACAAGGGGCCAGTCCACCCGAACATGAAGAGAGAAATGATTAGGAATGCAGAAAGCAAACCTTGGGTAATGGAGCCTAGTGTTTGCAATAAAAATTTAAATGTGCCATCATGGCGACAAGAGTGGCTTTTATCTGATCGGCCTGTCAGAGCCTTCCAAGGCTGGTACCTGTAAATGGCAAAACCAAATTGAATTCATATTTACTGCTCTTTAGTCTGTGGGGTTTCTTGTTTCCAGTGGATTAATTTTTCTCTTTTTCTTCCTTTCCTCTTTTCCCCTTCCCTCTCTTTTTTCTTATACTTTGAAGAGGTTTCCAGATCCAGGAACTCCTCGGGAGAGTTAGTGGGAGAGAAGAAGGGCTCTCTCTTTTGCTTTGTTTTTGTTTCTTTCTCCAAGTCATCTCGGATCCCCACTCAGCATGTCTTGTACCCTGGAGGCCATACCACATGGACAGCTGAGCAGTCTCCCTGGCCTCTGACCGCTGGTGATGTTTGGTCAATGAGGGGCAACTGAAGAAAGTCACTTTTGGCTGGTCCCTCCCAAAGAGCAGGCCACCAAGGGTTCTATCTGTCTACTTTCTGGGCAGCTCCTCTTCCTATCCCTATCCTGGTTGGGGTCTGCTTTGCCCCTCTGTCTAGCATTGTCAGGGTAAGTAGGCTCCCTCCACTGTCAGAGGGGTGCTGAACATCTCTGGTTCCTCTAGACCTGCTTTCGATGGTCAGCAGTCCCTTCCTGGAGCTTCCTTTCAGCTCCCCTTTGGTTATGACCTTTGCTAATGCCCACCCAGGATCCTGACAGATAAGTCTTTCTGTCCTTTCTTCTTAAAACTGGGCAACACAAAAGACCTGCATATCATGAGCAGGAAGGATGACTATGTCCCCATGTTTGTGTGTGTGTGTGTGTGTGTGCGCGTGCATGCATGTGTGTACAGGTGTGTGTTTATGGCTGTAGAGGACAGAGGTTAAACAACTTTTTCAATTCTCAGATGCCACCCACCTTGGTTTTTTAAAGCACCATATCTTGTTGACCTGAAACATGACTAAACTAGGCTGGCTGACCAGTGAGCCCCAGAGATCTACTTGTCTCTGACTCCCCAGCACCAAAGCTATAAGCATGGACCTGCTTCGTGTGTTTTTGTGAGCAGGTACATACGTGTGCGTATGTAAGTGTGTGTAGAGGCTAGACATCAACATCGATCTGTTTTTCAGCCACTCTCCACCTTATTTAATGATTTCTTTGGTTTTACATGGATGGGTGCCTTGCTTGTGTGTATGAGCTTGGACTGCGCACTTGCCTGATGCCTCCACAGGCCAATGGAGGGCTGCAATTAAAGTTACAGCCAGTTGTGAGTAACCATGAAATGCTGGGAATTTAACCTTATCCCCTGGAAAAGAGGCAGGTACTCTTAACTGCTGAGCCATCTCTTTGTTCCATCTACATTATTATTATTAATTATTATTATTAAGATAGTGTCACTGAACCTAAAAGCTCATTGGTTCAGGTAAGCTGGCTTGCCAGTAAGCTCTATGAATCCTCTTGTCACTCCTCTACCCCATACTGCAGGGATTATAGCTACACACAATACCTGGCTTTTACACTGGTCCTGGGGATCTGGATTCAGGTCTCCATGCTTGCATGGCAACCATTTTCCTGACTGGACAGTCTCACCATCTGCCAGTGGTCTTTTGCAAAGTGGAAGCAAAGATAAGGAAGGTCGAGATATATACAGTCTTTAGGGTAGCATCACCTAAGTGCATATCAGGTGGAGATGGCCTGGAAACAACCCAGGGCTGGTCAAGGTATGGGAGCTAGGGCAGACAACTGTGGGACCCTCACACACAGGCCTTTTCTCTAATATGGATTTGTGTCATTTACACCTATAGAGGAAATTTATCAGATGGTCCCTTGTGAAAAATAGTCATGCTTTTGTTGATCTGTGTATCTCATGAGTCCACACTGACCAGCGGGAAAGACTGATGTCCCAGAGGGTATATTCTTTGTCCCTGATGCCCCCTTGATGGGGCTTCCCTCCTGCTTCACAAATAGGCGATGTCGACATGTACAAATAAACACTCATTAGGAAGTTATTTTGGGGCTAGCGAGATGGCTGAGCAGGTAAGAGCACTGACTGCTCTTCCGAAGTTCCTGAGTTCAAATCCCAGCAACCACATGGTGGCTCACAACCACCCGTAATGAGGTCTGACGCCCTCTTCTGGTGTGTCTGAAGACAGCTACAGTGCACTTATCTATAATAGTAAATAAATCAAGGCTCACAACTATCTATACAGCTACAGTGTACTCATACACATAAAATAAATAAAAAAAATCTTTAAAAAAGAAGTTATTTTGATTTTTCTAGATTATTATTTTGTTGTTGTTAAGCCCTGATTTTTCCTCTAAGCCCCATACTTTCAGAAATAAGACTCAGACTCAAAATATATTTACAAATACCTTGGCCATATAGCTAGGCTCTACTCTGATGAGATCATAACTAAGATAACCCAGTTATTTTAACCTACGTTCTGCCCTGTGGCTGGTTACCTGTGTGCAGGTACTATGTGTCCAACTCATCACATCTTTTCCAAGGACCTCCTGCACCTGGCTCTATCCCAGAATCCTTTCTCCCCTTGGACATCCCACCTTCTATTTCCTGCCCAAGCCATAGGCCCTAGGCTTTTTAATTGACAAGTACAATACATAAGGTATTCTCTCTACAGTTTTTGTTTGAATAATTGTGTTATCAGGAGCCCAAGAGAAAATACACCGTTCGATGTCACACCAAATGCCTAATCACAGCGTAAGATGATAACCACAGGCTTGTGCATGAGGTAAGACGCTACACACAGTACTGTAAGCTTTTGGGTTATCAGCATGGTCTATGCTCCTGATGAGACCAGTGATGTAGGCACAAGCAGGCACAAGTGAGGTCTGGGCCTCACCAGGGACTCTGACATGAAGAATTCAGCTTCAGGCCTAGAAGGTGCTATTTTAAGATTGACACTAGGGATATAAAAGGAGACACAGCTCTGCTTACCCTCAGGGAGCCCTAGTCTCAGGGGGTGGTGGCTTGTTTAAGATATCTCCCATAAGTCTCTGGCATTTAAATACTTGAGCCCCAGTGGGTGGCTGCTTGGGGGAGGATTAGGAGGCACGACCTTGTTAGAGGAAGTATGTCACTGGTAGGTGGGCCTTGAGATTTCTAAAGCCTTCTACCATTTTGAGTGCATCCTCTGCTTCCTGCTTGTGGTTCAGGAAGTGAGTTCTCAGCTATTTCCGCTGCCGTGCCTCAGGTCAGCTATTGTGGTCCTGTAATTCTCTGGAACTGTAAATCCCAAGTAACCCCCCGCCCCTCCCCCACACACCTTTTTTTCTTTAAGATGCAAGCCATAGACAAATAATAATAATGAAGAGAGACACAGCTTATTGTAGGGGAACCCAGACTGAGGGATCCTGAGTCTGAGGGACACAAACACTATCTATCCTTAGAGAGACCCAAGTTGAGGAGGACTCATCCTAGCCTTCAAGGATCCCAAGTCTGCTGAGACAAATGCAATCGCTCTCTCAAGTGACCTTCAGAGTATGATATCTTGCTTAGATGCTAACACATAATTACACTCTGTAGCCACAGTGAGCTTTAATGCCACCCACTCCACGCCTGCCCTGTAGCCTGGGTGGCTTAAATAAGAAAAGCCAATTTTAATTTTGCTTGAGCCAGACATAATGAGGAGACTAAATCATAGACAGACCATTCCCTGGCGAAATGGAAATGAGTTTTGGATTATCTGCTGCTTTCAATTATCCACCCCACTGCTCCCTCCATTAGCCCAGTTGCAGAGTGGACATGGACCAGTCTGGAAACTTCCCTTGAGTGGGGTACTAGGGGGAGGACTGAGGGTCCTGAAGAGCCAATGAGCCTGACATCTTTAAGATAGAGGTAGGCAAGGGAGTTGACTTTGG
>JADRCD010152897.1:0-11524 GCA_019843815.1 Montemys delectorum
GGGTGGGAGGGATAAAGGGGGATTATTATAATTCTTAGGTAGATGTTTTTTTTAAAGTGCTGATTTGAGTTCTTTTATTCATTACACATCATAAAAGGCCCAGGCTGTGTTGCCTATGGCTTTTAAAACCTAGGACCCTATTAAAATCTTTTCTTGTTAGTAACTTAGTGCTTTGGAAACCCACTAAGAGAAAGAGCCAATTTAATCAAGGCAATATTTAACGCAAAGAAAGGACCCAGTCTTACCTTTTTGCAGGAAAACTTACAGGATCAAATGGCTTATGACTTTCATTTACCTAAAAAACCTCTTGGATCAGCACACGGAGAAGAGGGGGGCTTCTCATTAACTTGCAGGGCACAATCAAATTTGTATCATCTTTTTCTATTAGGTCCAGACTGGCTCTTTAGTTATTGATAAATATTCTTTCAACCATGTTACCTGAAAGGAAACCTGTACTTAATATCTGAAGATAGGAAAGGACTGGCCCATTTACCTAGATATGGTACTTTTGCTTTTCAATGATGGATGATGGTGTGGAACAATAGGCTATTAAGATTAGGGATTGTAGCTTTAACACTAACCTTATTTATGTAAAGCCACCTAGATTGTGTCAATTAAAATTAAGAAGTTCATAATGTTGTGTTTTCTAAAAATAAAAATAAAACATTTTTTTAAACTTAAAATGCTCATATCTTGCTTGCTCATCAATGCAAAACTTTACTTCTTTTGGCCTACCACATAGTTATTGACCCAGGATAAGACCATCCAGCTGCTCTGCCATTGGCAGCTTACACGTTTGGAATCTAAGGGTCTCTGAACATTAATCTTTAGCCAGAAGAGGAGGAACAAGCATAATGGCATGTGCAGAAGATTCTTAAGGATTACACTAGCAGTAATGTTATCATAATCTTTGGGTCAAACTATAGTTACCTTATTGACCTGATATGCTGTCTGGGTAAAGGAGTCTAGTCTATTGATATGAAGAGTTTTGGATTGACTTTAGAATTTGGCTGACACTCATAGATATAGCATGTGTTTTCACTGTTCTTCATATGTGTACAACAGGTAGCTCTGAGGAAAACTCAGAGTCTGTTCCAACTATTGCATCCTGCTTCAAGTACAAGACTTACTTAGCAATACTTTTTCTTTTATTCTTCATGCCTAGCCATGAAGTCTCATAGAAAAGTGACTTGCAGTTTTCTTTCGTTGTATTTTAAGATGGGCTAGTTGGGTATGCTTCTCATCATCAAACACTTAATTAAGAAAATAAGTGAGCTAGAAAGATTACTAGTCTCTGTTGATGGTGACGTTCCCTGTCACTTGGAAAAAGATCTCCAGTAGAGAATGTTGGTCTCATCCTCTTCATGCTGGTTACCTTCACCCTCTAGCACATTATCTTCAATAGCCACATCTGGTGTGGTTGTTGTTGACCAAACTCCCTTTGGGACTGAATAAAGTATGCAGCCCACTGTCTGCTTTTTCAAGTTGAAGCATGTAGACTTTGATTCAAAGCCATTGGCCCTTTTAAAGTAAATTCTGGATTTCTTTGGCTACAAAGTCTTTCAAACGATATGCAAGCATCATTTATCATGTATAAAACACCAAAGATGTAGTAGATTGATTCAGAGGCTTAGATGATTTCTTCCTTTCTATGTGCTTTCAATTCTCTGTAGTACCATGGAGAAGATTTTGTAAAGAAAGTAATGGCAATGATCTGTATCTTCCCCAAAGGGGAGCCCTTTGTGTAACTGAGAATATTCAATGGTTCTTTCTACTTAGAGCTATTCTTTCTCATCTTTATGATGTTTGAGGCCTAGTTAGATAGCTTTTCCTAATCTGGAAGGCCTTAACCTTCTGGACTTTGTATTTTTGATGTTGTTATTATTTTATTTTTTGTTTTTTTTTCCTCTTTTCCTTGGACAGCAAAATGTGTTCTGTTGAGTCCATTTCTTTCTTGCAATAATTGATTTAAATAGAGGAACTATCAATGATTGTGGCTCTCTGTCCATTCCTTCTAGAGCTACAGTTCAGTAGACATTTGGAAGTCACTAAGAGTGACATTTTATCCAAATTCTTTTGCTATTTTGTAGCAGAGATCTACACCTTTCTAATCCATTTTAGTTATTGGCAAGCACAATATATTTTTGGTTTAATTATGATGGGCATTATTAGTAGTACCTATTAAGGGTACTAATTAAAATTAGAGGAACAATAGTTTTCACAACACACAAATCACTAAATGTTTGTAGTGAGCAATAGATATTTGTCAGTCAACAGTGTCACTTCAGTATGGTGCTTTGGTTGTCAGTGGTGTCTGCCTAAGGCCTTATCCAGAGATGGACTCTCCAGGATGGTTCCAAACCTTCTACATGAGGTTTCCAAGGTTACCAGGAACAGCATCTTACAGAGGAAGCAGTAGATGCAAAGATCATTGAAGGATCAGGTTTATGAGATTACATGTGTAACTTTGACATTCATTCCATTGGACAGAATTCTTATCAAGTGACATGTATATAATGACAAAATGGGTTGACCAATGGCAGCCAATATGTACTTAAAAAGATAATGCAAGTGTTTAAGTGGTGAAGAATGAGTGCTCATTTTTAGAAAGACCCCTCACATTGCCTTGGGAGTGGGATGGTTCTGTAAGGTGTCATCAGGACAAGAACAGGAGTTCTTGGACACACTCAAGGGTTTTATATATTGTAACACTATAAAAATGTACTGTGTAAGCATCTATGATTTTATGTTAAATTCTGTACTTACTATGTTACACAACACTCAGCACTTTGATACAGAATAGGGTTTGTGTTACATGACTTTGACCAATTAATTACATGTCACTCTGATTTTGGAAGCATATTTAACACTGGCTGTGGTGTTTGATAGGTTTGATATATGATGTTTTCAATGTACAGTGAGTTCACTGGGACACAGCCTCATCAGAAATAGAAAAAGCACATGTACTTGATAAATGTTCATCATTTTCTTCCCCTTGTTAATCTACATAGCCCTAGCATACCCAATATGCACCCAGTAAATCCAGAATAAATGACACCAGTATTCACAATCTTCTGAACTGGAGACCTTTGAAATCTCACCCTGTTTTGTGTTGAGCTATGCTATATCTCTGTGGGTCTGTTTTTACTTAGAATTGGAAATATCTCAGGAAACCTTCACTGTTTTCCCAAAGAACTCCATCTGGTCTCTTGGAAGCTGTTGCAAAGTTGAAACATCAACCTTGACAGGTCCTTTGGCCACTAAAGATATAGCCTCCAGGGACGTGTGTGTGCTGGCAATTAACAAGAAACAGCACTGCAGAGATTGGATGATAGTCATCTGTTGTTCTGGATTTTACAGCCTGTTTCAACAAATGTGACTTAAGCATGGCTTCCACTAAAGCTTGATCCCCCTCCCCACCCTGTCTCAAGATTTTTAGTCACTTCGAAGTCACTGAAAGAATTCGAAAGGGCCTGTCCTAGTCCATTCCATCACTTAATTATGAAGTCTACTTGCTTTTCCCTCCATTAATTTTAAAATCTTAATTTATTAAGCATTTATTTATCATGTCACCAGGTGTGTGGAGCACATTTATACATAACTACACCAGAACGAGACTTTCACATTTTTTGCTAATCCCTCATATCGTTCCACCTAACACTTTGTCTCATACACCCATGTGTTAATTTTTGCTCTTGATCCTGGCTCACTTGCTTTTAATGACCCTCTTTGTCTGGACTGTAAGCTTCATGAGGCCCAGGGTTACTCATTGCTTGAAGAATTGTTCATTGTTCAAAGATTTACTCCCTCTGGCTTTTACAAGGATTCCCATAAACATTCTGTGAGTGATAACTGCTCTTTTTAGTTCTTAAGGAATATAATTTCTGGTAGGGAAAATCTGATGAATAAGAATATAATGAGGAGTCAAAGAAGGTTATATTAGTCTAAAATATCTCTGTGTTAATCAAACAGGTAAAAGTGGGAAAAAGAAATATGTCTGTATGGATCTTTCATTCCAAATAAACATTACTTTTACAGTATTTCATTGAAATTTTAATCCAAATAATTTGCTTTTATGGATAAAAAAATCAGTGCTATAAATGGTAGAGTCATTTTTTTCTGAAGTTGAAGAGCTGATGTGTAGGAGACAGGCATTCATCGGGTCTGCCTAGCTTTTTTATCTATACTAATGATTTTCAAATATTTTATATCAACTCATAAATAAGCTATTTTAATTATAACAGGACAGACAAGCAAATACACGTGCACAGATGTGCATGCAAGCTACCTGTATATACAGACCAGATTATTTACTATGTGTAAAAGTAATATTTTACCCTACTCTACCATATCCTATCCTATATTTTAATTTGGCTTTCTCCTATTGAACTGGCTTTACAACAAAACAAACTAACAGGTTCCAGAACAGACCTTGAAAGTTCTTGCCCTTGAAGTGGTATCTGAAGACCCAGAGTCTGAGAGAAGTTGCCTGAGATCTTACTGGAAGACATTGTGTCCAGTGGGCCTTATGTAGTGGCTACAAATAGAAGAAAATTTTTACTGCTATCAAAATGTTAGCTTTTTCAAATTAGATGACTCTGTTGGTCTTCCTGTGGAGTTCCTATCCCCTTTGGGGCCACAATCCTTCTTCTTATTCTTCCATAAGAGTTTCCAAGTTCCATCTACTGTTTGGCTGTGAGTGTCTGAGTCAGCTGCTGGCTGGAGATTCTCAGAGGGCTGCTATGATACTGTCTGTAAGTATAGCAGAATATCATTAATAGATTCAGGGATTGGTGTTTGCCTATGGGATGGGTCTCAAGTTGGGCCAGGTATTGACTGGCTATTTTTTTAGTCTCTACTCCACCCAACTGTGCCTGCATTTCTTGTAGACAGAATAAATTTTGTTTGAAAATTTTCTGGGTGGGTTGAGCATCAGAGTCAACTCACCTGGACCCCTGGGGTTCTCAGAGTCTGAACCACCAACTAAAGCATATATACAGGCTGGACATATGTAGCAGATGTGTACCTTGGTCTTCACTTGGGTCCAAAACAACTGCAGTGGTGGCTATCCAAAAAGCTGTAGCCTGGGCATGGCATGTGGAGCTGGGCTGCCTCAGTGGGAGAGGATGTGCCTAAACTTGCAGAAACTTGAAGTGCCAGAGTGAAGTGATATCCAGGGGGGCATCCCTGCTCAGAGGAGAAGGGGAGGAGGGGTGAGGGAAGGATTGTGGGAAGTGGTGACCAGGAGGGGGTAGTGGGATGTAAAGTGAATATGTAAAAAATAATTAAATTAAATAAAGTGTTAAGCAATTGTACTCATATAATTTAACCTTCTGGTAAATAATTCATTTTCTTGGTAGTCTATAGTGCTGTTGAAAGCAAATAACTGTGTTCAAATATGCTGGGTTGTTCACTTGGACAGTCATTCAGTTGATGATTAGTCATTTTTCTGAGGAAGTATGAGTGGGATACACACTGGAAACAATGTTGAGTCACATAGAATGTCTGCCCCTGAGGACATGCTTGTCGTCTTAATCTATGCTGGCTGCTCTAACCAAATACTATAGGCTACAATGTATAAGAAGTAAACAATTACCTTTCATAATCTGGAGGGTTGGCCATTTATGATCAAGACTTTGGCTAATTTCGAGTCTGGTAAATGACCTACTTTTTCATGGTGTTTGTTCTTCTGTCTGTACACATTAGAAAGGATGGTTCAGTTTTCTGGGGTTACCATTCGTATGTGTACTAATCCTACCGATAAATAAATGTTCTACATACAGGATCTAATCCACACACCCTCAGACCACATTTTCTGATGTTGGCACCTTGGCAAATAGGTTTCAATATATGACTTTTGGGGACACAAAACTATTCAAGACATAACATTTGCACTTCACTTGAAGTTCTTTGTGGACTGACTTACAATTCTTCCTTTGCCTGGGGCTATTTTACTCTACAAAACTTCTCCAGGGAACAGTGTTCTTCCTTGGTGGCTGTAGCAGGGAAACTTGGTGATGTGACAAGAAGGCTTCTAGTCAGAGGGGTACCCCATTTAAATAGGGTTTAAATGACCAGAACATAATCCTCCAGATATTGCTATTCTATTTCTTTATGGTAAGCCTCTGTAGTAATGGGCCTGCTATTGTGGATTTGGTAAAAGGACAAACTAAGCACCAAATGAAATAGTGATACATCATCGACCTGGATCTGTAGATTTAATTCTCATGGGGGTTTGGAACCCGCTTCATCTTTAGAAAATATTTTATTTTAAATTATGTAATAGTGAGCATGGAGAGATCACTCAGTGTTTAAGAGTGCATGCTGCTCTTAGATGACCAGAGTTTGGTTTCCAGAACCTAGGTCAGTTGGCTCACAACTTGAAATTCTAGTTTCAAGGTATCTAGTGCCATCTTCTGGCCTCCAGTGGCACCTGCCCACAGGAGTACAGATATATAAGTAATAAAAAAATGTTAAATCTTAAAAATCTTGACACAGGGGGCTGGAAAGATGGCTCAGTGCTTAAGAGCATTGGCTGTTCTTCCAGAGGGCCCCAGGTTCAATTTCCAGCACTCACACGGTGGCTCATAACTGCTTGTAACTGAAGTTTCAGTGGATTCAATTCTTCCATACAGACAGGCAGGCAAAACACCAATGTACATAAAAATAAACAATTGTTTAAAAAAAACTTGACACAGAAAAATTTATTGTTTTTACAATCAATCATTGGGACATGTTGCTTCCTAATGCTCAGGGAGGGATTTTGTTTTAAAAATTAAGGCCTTCTGGATGATTCTATATTGTATGTTTTAGACAAGCCTGAGCCTATAAAGAGAAACTTTACAAAAATATACTAATTGGGTAAATTAGTATCAACAGATATACATTTATTTTATTAAAACATTTTTATATGAGTGCCATTATTTTCTTGCAACTTCAAAACATTTTTCCCATTTTGCTCTTACCAAATTATTTCAAATTATTTGTCTTCTTTATCAAAGAGTCAAATTATATTATGATATCATAATGGTAATTCTACATGGCATAAAATGAATTATTAAAATAATTATTTATTTAATATACACAATGAAAAAAGGGCAAACATAGTGAAAGTTTAGCAAGCAGTTTTTGTGTGTGTGTGGGTATGTTTTCCATGGAAACTGGGTCAGTTAATCTTGGGAGATGCTTAGGTGAAATTTGAAGTTGATTGGAAGTTTCTCATGTGTGTCCACCAGCTTTGGCTAGATATTTGATTCAATAACAACTGCTTTAAATATCTTAGTGGCTGACAACAGACATGAATTATACACTTGTTAATGTCCACACATATACAGATACATACACATCTTTATTTTAGACTGAAGCTCGAAGGTATAAGTTATAGTTTAGATCCAGATTCTTGCTCCAGAGAGTAAAGAACAGACCTGCATAATTGCTCCAAAAGCTGCCATTTTATAGTAAAATGGGAGATTGCTGCTCCATTTCATGTTGGCCATAGCAAGTTAGATGACCAAAACTGATGTCAATGCACTGAATACTATAATACTTTCCTGAAGAGAAGCTGAAAATATTTGGAACAACTAAACAATACACCCCATAGTGTTATTATGTGAGCTAGAACGCTGGAAGCTGGGGTAGAGGAATCAATCTTATTGATCTTGACCCTCAAAAGCAATGAGAAAGTTTAACAGAATAGATTTTATACACTGTGTTTTGAAGACAAGACAACATAAAGCTAAAAGACATTTTTTTAAAAAAAACTTTCAAGTCTCATAACACAATGACAAGAAAATTGTTGATTTGAATAGAAGGGTAGATCTTTCTTAACTTGAATGCAAGTCTGATACTGTCCTTAATGTGGATTTCTCGTGTGTGTGTGTGTGTGTGTGTGTGTGTGTGTGTGTATGTGTGTGTGTGTGTGTACATGTATGTGTACATAAGTGAGTTTGTACATGTGTGTGCACGTGTATATGGACGTCAGAAATCTCTGCTGACATTCTATCACTGATATGTATTTTGAGCCACCACCTGTGTTCTTGAGGCACTGGGTGACTGTACAGCTCATGGATTCAGCTACACTATGTGACTAGTGAGCCCTGGGGATGCTCTGTGTCTGTTTTTGGAGCACTGGGCTAACAGGTACATGCTATCACAAACAGATTTTTTTTCATTAATTTTACATGGATGCTAGTGACCAAACTTGGGTACTCGTGGTGCATGGCAAAATGGGTAAAACTGAGCCACCTTGCCAGCCTATATTTTATGTTCTTGAAGGTGCCTGACATTGAAATTCAAGGCACTTATTGCTGTTCATAAATGTAATCTTTAGTTTTTTTAAATTTTTCATTCAGGAGGGTGTGTGTGTGTGTGTGTGTGTGTGTGTGTGTGTGTGTGTGTGTGTGTGTCGGGTTGTTTCTATCTTCTTCAAGGTTTTCCGAATGCTATTGTAGATCCTGCCCTAAGTGCTGAGTTTCAAATCAGGAATTTGTTCTGTTTCTGTTGATGTAAACCTGAACAGAGGAGAGACTTTATCCACCTTCCTGCATTATTAAGATTTCAGATATAGTTTTGATAAAAGCTTGCAAGTACAAAATTTGCCATCAAGCCTAATGTAGCATGGAGGATTTTGTCTGAGCTAGCAAAGGATCACATTTTCATCTCCTGTGAGGCAGGGACTGAGCTTATTAAGTATTCTCCATATTCTTGTTTTACTGAGAGAGAGAGAGAGAGAGAGAGAGAGAGAGAGAGAGAGAGAGAGAGAGAGAGGATGCTACATCAATTTGAATCTTAATCAAGTGTCTGAGTGGGCTGTGAACCTAGTTACCTGATAGACTGCCCTGTAACTGTGATGTACAATCTCTATAATCTGGATAAGAACATTGACTAGAGGCAACAGAGAGGCAATACTACACACTAAGTGGGCTGGATGAGTCATGTGGCTTGGTTGATGCTTGCTGTGCATTTAGCAGTGTAGTATGCACTATAAAGAAGATACAGCACCTTTTCAGCTCCTAAGGACCTCATGCTGAGGAGATATGCTAGTCAATATTGAACAGAATCTCTTTCAGCAGGGTTGGTAAGAGGCTCCCCCCATGACCTTCTTTCTTCCCTTTGTAACAGGAAAAAAAATAAAAGAAACATAACAACCATCCACCTGCTTACTGTAGAACTGACAAGAGCAGTCCCATCACAAGTAGGTTTTCTTTGCAAGTCAGAAGCCGAACCATTATAAGCTATAGACAGTCACTTTTTCTTTCATTTCCTCTGACAGCTTCTGATTAATAAGTTACTAATAGATGATTGGTTAATTGGTTGACTAGTTCAGGTATTCATATCACGAAAATATAATGAGCTCATTCTATATGTTTACCACCACTATGTCAAATGATAATCAAAGATACTAAAAAACAGAGCTCTTTCCCCTCACCTTGTTCAGAGAGGGATACAGGTGATTGTAGTGACATATGACAAAAGCCATACAGGTTCTCAACACAAGCTGCTCTAAGTTACAGGGGAGAATGCATTTCTCCACTAAAGGCCTGGGGAAGGGTTCAAGGGAACTAGAACTTGAAATAAATCTTCAGCGATGAGGAAGCTAATTGCCCAGATACACAAAGAGGAAGCTGTACTTGCTAAGTTATATAAAGAGGAAGATAGGTAGGAAACAACAGGGACCAGGGCAATGCACAGTCTAAGCCATGATGTACAGTGGAAGTGTGGGGCATCTAGTAGGGATGTAGGCTGGAGTCAGCAGCAGAAAAGTGAGAGTGGAGGCGTTCACTGGGTGTGTATCTCCTGTTTATTAATCTGCTTAATTTTCAATGCCTGAGTGGAAACCATTCAACCTTGCTCAAGCAAGAAAAGAACTCCCTTCAAAAGACGTTATGATTTCCTGGACTGTAAATGCAGGGATAGAGCTTGGCTTCAGGAATAGTCCAGGGCTTCCAATATAGCACTGTGATAGAGTGTCCGCCCATCATTCGTGCAGCCCTGGACTCAGTCCCAGAACTGCAAAAACAAACAAGGAAAAAAGACTGGTACCAAGGACAAGGATAGTACCAGCAAGTCAGTTCTGCAGTTCCTTTCGTGGCTTCTGTTCTTCTCATTATGCGGAATTGCTTAGTCTTTCTCTCTCATCCACACAGTAGAATGCAGCAGACAAGAACTGCACAGCCATCTGGAATGACTGAGTTCGTCATGCCCCACCCTTACAAATTCTCTATGAAAGGAGCTATCTTTGTGTAGCTTGGGTCTAGGTGCCTACACATGTCCCACGTGAACAATGGCCAGCAAGGGGGTATGTTGCATGAGTCCTGCTTCTGTGGCCAGAGAGCTGGGGAGGTACATGTGCACTAGGTATTGCCAGAGAAGACACAAGCGGTTTGCTTTTATGAACCTAGCTCCACTGCCAACTACACAGAAGGTGTGTCATAAGAACTTCTGGAAGTTTGGAAACAAACCCAGCATATTGCTGGAGTTAGCCCACCAAGCAGACTTGGGGTAGGATCCAGGAATCTGATTTTTTAAAGTGCTCTAGGTGATTCCCCATGCCTGCAATTGTGGACAAGCATACTATGAGGTAGAACTTCTGGCTTGAAGAAGAGACTCCTCATGTGTGAGAAGGAAATGGCACAGGTTTGATGTGTGGGATGCTATGCCCAGTGGGATACACTTTGGAAATGAAAGCCACTGAGTGGAATGACTTCCAGGAGTTTATACCATCCCTTCAGGAGGGATCAGAACTGCATGTTGAGGCCTGAGCAATACAAATAAAGAACAGTAGACATTACAAGGTTGTACTGGCTGGTTTTGTGTGTCAACTTGATTCAGGCTGGAGTTATCACAGAGAAGGGAGCTTTAGCTGGGGAAGTGCCTCCATGAGATCCAGCTGTGGGGCATTTTCTCATTTAATGATCAAGGGGAGAGGGCCCCTTGTGGGTGGTGCCATCCCTGGGCTGGAAGTCTTGGGTTCTATAAGAGAGCAGGCTGAGCAAGCCAGGAGAAACAAGCCAGTAAGAAACATCTCTCTATGGCCTCTGCATCAGCTCCTGCTTCCTGACCTGCTTGAGTTCCAGTCCTGACTTCCTCTGGTGATCAACAGCCATGTGGAAGTAAGCTGAATAAACCCTTTCCTCCCCAACTTGCTTCTTGGTCATGATGTTTGTGCAGGAATAGAAACCCTGACTAAGACAAAGGTAGAACACACAGTTTGTTGTCTGTTGCTGTTGGGGACAAGCAATGCACCTGGAAGAGTTTCAGTACCTTGGGCTTGGATAAGAGGTAATTAGTCGGTAGAAGAGAAGAGGGCTTTGTGGTGGGAGATGATGAGCTGAATGTTGACATCTTGTTTTAGAAATGCCTACCGGGCCTCCAGTTTTGCAAATCCCAGAAGTTGTGTATATGGAAGTGCTGGGCTAACACTAACACTTTTGTCATCATTGTTTGCAAATTATATATAAAGATGTGTGTGTGTGTGTGTGTGTGTGTGTGTGTATGTGTGTGTGTGTGTGTGTGTGTGTGTGTG
>JADRCD010152909.1:0-10529 GCA_019843815.1 Montemys delectorum
GCCCCTTCCAATCTCAGTTTCTCTTCAAGTGGTTTTAAGGGAGCCTTTATTTTTTTGCGTGTTTTTTTTTTTTTTTTTTTTTTTTTTTTTTTTTTTTTAATGACACACACTCATCGCTGTGGGCGAGGCCCCCTAATTACACAATTAAAGCTTTAAACCCTTTGAAGTCCTAATTCACAAAGAGCTTCACACCACTGTCCTTGCGCTTTTTAAAACCCTTGTGATAGCGACCAAATCCGGCAGAAGCCCTCCGCAATCTATAGTCAATTCACACTTGCCCCAGATAGTAATTATAGAAAACTTATGACTTTTCTATTTGTAAAGGCTGAAGTTTTTGAGGAAATAAGCAGCTTCAAATGTCAAGCACTCACCAGAGCCTCCTCCTCAGCTAGAGAGGATGCTACAGCTGTGGCTGAGGGTGCCAGCTCTCTGGTATTAGAAAGGGGATTTAGTCAGACCAGGCTCGAATTGACCTGCGGGGCTAAGAGTCCTTTGCTCAGTTGGCTTTTCCTGCAGGAAGGAAAACATTTTGACCGTGTATCTGCCAGAGATTTTTTTAGACTCCAATCTGACCTGTTTCCTGCCTATTGAAGAAATCAAATGGATAAAGAAATTACTTGTCTTGCTTTTCCTCTCCCAAATAGATGCAGTAAATTCTCATTAGTTCCCAAAGAAATTATCTTCTCTGGCAGATGCTTTAAGGAGGCTCATCTTCTAAGATAAGGGGAGTAAACTACTGATACTGACTCCCCTTCCCTCCTTCCTCACCTACCTGCTCATCCCATCCCTTTATTCTTTTGGAGTGTGTTCCTCCTACCAAAGGGGCAGTGCAAGGTTCAAGTTGAGGCTCGTCACCCTCTTCATCATAAATTGATTCAGCACCATTAAGTGCAATCACCCTGGATTATCTTCATTATCTTGGGTGGCCCAGATGCTAAACATGTTTCTCTTTCTTTCTCTCTCCCTCCCTCTTTCTCTCCCTCCCTCCCTCCCCCTCTCTCTCCCTCTCTCCCTCTGTCCCTCTCTCTCTCTCTCCTCTCTCTCTCTCCAACACTTTCCAGGATAAGAGGAGTCTCCCACCTCACTCTTTCCTCTTCCCTATCTGTGAGTATAAGTTTACGTTCTCTTTCTGACCTGTCCCTCCCCAACCCCGTTCCCTAGCACTGTGTCACCAGTTTCTTCTCTTGCTTCTTCCCTATTTTCCTTACGGGTGGGTGGCTGGTTATGGCTCCCCAACTGAAAATGAGCTGGCAAGGAAAGCTGACATGGGACAGTGTCTTTCATCTCACTCTGGCATGCATGTGCAGAAACTGCATCCTGTCGAATACTAGATTGTCCTATTAACTATTTAAGTGAATGCAGAAGGAGTATTCCTTCAAAGGCCCACCTACTGTAATTACTGCTAAGTATGCCTTCACCGAAAAGATCCTGGCTAAGATAGCTAAGGGTCATGTTCACATCCCTCCTTTTGTAAATGAAAAGGTCCACATAGCAGCAGCCCCCAGGAGGGAAGAGTGTGCAAGCACAGCAGGGGGCTTACAGCTCCACTTGAGAGATCTTTCCTTAGATAAATAATGCACTGTTGCTTCAAACATCGTTTTATTTCCTAATTGGTAGCACATACTTCTTTGCTGGATAAATGGAACAGACTAGGTATGGCATCATCCTTAATTAATTGGTGTGCTAGCTACTTAAGAGGGCACACACCACTCGTGTTGTTAAACAGTGCCATGTCAGATTTAATGGATGTCATTATGGGGGTTCCTTGGGGATCCATCCGTGCACCATTGTTATTTATGCTCGTTGTAAATGAGCTGACATGGCAGTATTCAGAGCGTAGTGAGGATCCTTATACTTACAGCAACACGCCTGAGCAGGAGCGCTCTCACACTGTGAACTTGGAGGCTGCCTTGTTCTGGGTTTTCTTGGCTCCAAGTTAGATTGCTTGAAATAAGTCAAAGACAGACATTTAGACACTGTGAAGTAATACTTCAAAACTGTGCACAGGAAGATAGATAGATAGATAGATAGATAGATAGATAGATAGATACATACATACATACATACATACATACATACATACATAGATACATAGATACATAGATAGATAATAGGTAGATAGACAGACAGACAGACAGACAGACAGACAGACAGGCAGGCAGGCAGGCAGGCAGGCAGACCCAGGTATTCCCATCATTAAGACAATTCCAGGGATGGGGCTGTCTTTGCTTTAGTAAATGTATTTACATGTTAAGTCACATAAAAACAGATTGTATTCCAGAGATGATTTAGAATAATTTACTTCTGAAACTTTTAGATAAGTTATTGCTGTGGGAGTCATGAGGAGAGAAGGAGCCAAGTCCATCTTAGTTGAGATTTTCTTTCTTCTTAAGCATTATTTCTGGACCTCCTAGGTCTGCATGAGGAAGAATTGCCTTGAATTCTTAGAGTGCTTTGAACTACCTGAGCAGTGACCACACGGAGGGCAGATTTGTATGGCCTCACGGATGTTGTTGACCTCAACAAACCCAGAGCGAAGTGTTTACAGAATGGATACATCTGTCTGTGGCACAAGGGAGGCAGAGGAGGGAATAGAGGGTCAAGATCTGGTGTACAAAGATTCCTGAGGTCTGTGGGAGGAGGAGGCTGAAGAGTTGCATCTGCCACCGCAGGGAAGGCACCATCACATAGTCTCCAGGCAGTAATGGAGACTGGGTCTCACAGAGGCTGCTGAGAACACAGCAATAGTGGAACAAGGAATCTGAGAAGCAGCCACACTATGCTGAAGCCACTGAGATACCACCATGCCCAGGAGACCAACCTGTGGAAAGTCACAGCCTTTCTGCCTCTCTCACATCGTCTTGAAAAACTATAACAAGACAACATTAAAAACTGGGGTTCTAGAGAGTATGAGAACAGCTTCCCGTCTACAACACAGAGGTTTGAGGTGTGGGAGCCCCTGAGCCAGAGTGATGTACAAAGTACAGACACAGAAATACAAAGAGACACTTATTCTCCCACTGTTGCCCAACAAAGAAGGCGGCTTTGACTCATGACACTATTTAGACATCAGCTAATGTCAACACAGGAGCAAAGGTACGGTGCCAACTCATCGCTAGTGTCTTTCAAGTTGAGCTCTGAGATAAGACATGGGCACAGGAATAAAAAGACCTGCCTCTGCCAATAAACATTTCTATTCTGATAGGACAGAAAAATTAACACAATAAGCAAGATTTAGTTATTGAAAATGATTGAGGACACAGCCCCCCAAATAATTTAGACTTTATGATATAACAACTAAGTCATACGGGAATTATGCCAGCTCTCTCTTGCTTAGAGCCTTCCAGACACCACTACCATTGTGTCTGCCAGAAATAATCTTGCCCTTCTTGGCTTAGCAGACAGTGATTGTATTGTTGTAGGTTCAGATATGTCCCTTGTAGCACACCCTCCTGATGACTTCATCTGTGTTACAGGCTGCTTTTCTTCAAGAGCAAACCATAAATAATGGCACTATAAGCAAATGTTTCTTATTATAGTGAATACACAATGTGAGTTCAACTACCACAATTTTATTCTTTAAGGCAACCTTGACATTCCAGGCGTTATGCCATCCTTTCAGATGGGAACAAAACATGGTAAAAATGGCCTTGCAGCTATGACTTCAGTAAGATCAAAATCCAAGAGCTAGAAACAAAAGAAAAAGACTGATCTCTTTTTTTATGCAGTCTAAATAACTACTTAAATTTCTTTCTATAGTTTTCTGGTGAATATATTGCTGAAGTAGATTCCTCAACATTTTCTCACCACGGGAGAATTAGAAGAGGAGGACTTCTCCAGTTTAGCTCTGGACTGTTCCTAAATTTCAGTATCCCTTCAGGTGGAAATAAGGTAATATGACCATAATTAGAGCTTGGTCATTTTCAAAGGAATATTTAATAATCAGCCGTTAGTCTTTTAAATCCCAAGGAGCCACAAAGATGACTCAAGAAGAAACACTATCCTAATCAGTAAGAAAAGTAGAACAAGCTCACAATGCATGTAATAGGAAATTGAAAGGTAGAGATTAAAATGTTTAAATTCACTGTTGAGAAAGTATTAAATCATGGAGTACACAGTGAATTCTGCTTGGAGAATGGGTATGACTGGCAATTCTTCCATTTCAGAAAAAAAAAAAAAAACTAAATTCAAGAATCTCTAAGTGAGAGCATGTACTTGCTGGTTGGACAGGGATATGGTTGTCATTGTAACCCATGTGTAGCTTCAAACAGTCAGAAGCTCTTAAAGGGGAAAAGAGAGGAATGACATCCAGGAACAATGGGGATCTGAATGAACATGGTGTAAGGGAATGTGCTGGCCACACAAGCATGAAAACCAGAGTTCAAATTCTCCAAGCCTGCATAACAACTGAACTTGTGGGACATATCCCAGGGTACCCATGGGCCAGCTACCCTGGTGTAGTCAGCAGAACAAAGAAGCACTGATTTAAATAAGGTTGAAGTCAAAGTTAGACATCAGAGGATTCCTCTGACTGTACACTTTTACCAGGCATGTGTGTGCCCACATGTGTACACATATAACTATACACACCCATGCGCGCAGAGGCAAGCACAGGCATAAAAAACACATCTAAAGATGCCACCGGACCCGTGTTGAAATGACAATTGCTAAATTCTATCACCTCTCCGCATCTTTAGGAGCAAGAGCAGGAAGCATTTCCTCCTCTGTACTTCCCTGCTTTGGTTATTGACCCATCTGCTTCTCTCTAGGATTACACGGGGGACCCCATTTCTTTCCAACAACTTTCCCTAGACTCACACATTTACCATGCTCCCCCTTTCTTGCATCATTCTGATGACGATTCCTTCTCACTTTGTCTTTATTTGGCCTGGCCTCAGCCATATTTTTGTCTCCATCCCAGTGGCTTGTGCCCTGCTTCTTTCTCTCACTCTCCCTGAGCACCAACTGTAACTCTCTGCCAGACACTCTTTCCACACCAGGCACACGTGTAACTTAAAGATCTGACTCTGGTCTCCTTCCCTCTTTCTTCATTCTTTTCCCAAACAACCACTTTGTAGTTCTTGCCTGCTCTCATACTCTTCTCACATATAGTCATGGTGCCAATGATGGGCCCTCAAAAGGAATGCCCCTACCCTAACACAGCACCCACGATAGTGTGCGTATTGGAAAAGCATCTTTGAAGACACATTCAAGGATATTGAAACAAGAACGTCCTGGATGGTCTGAATATGCCCAGCAACAGCTCATGACATTATCCTTATGAGACATACACAGAAGACACAAGCATACACACATGTATACACACACACACACACACACACACACACACACACACACAGAGAGAGAGAGAGAGAGAGAGAGAGAGAGAGAGAGAGAGAGAGAGAGAGAGCTATGTGAAAGGGAATAGACCTTGAAGTGGTATGAAATTAGGTCAAGGGATGCCTAGAGCTCCCTAACAAGGGCGGGGGTGGAGAGGACATTTCCCCTGATCTCCAGAGGGAATGCCATCCTGCTCCAGATCTATGTTGTATGTTGTGGATGGGCCTGGTGCTGTTCTTCTGAACCAATCCCTAATGATTAAAGGAGCCAACTACTGGGCAAGTAGGTAGAACTTCCAGATTGGGCAGAGGAGAGAGGAAGCAGGAGAGAGTTAGGTCTCTTTTGGAATGGGGACAGAGAAGGGTAAGATGTAGCTGCTAGAGTTACCTGGTACCATGAATCAGATTTTAATAAGGTTTACAAGATTAGGTTTTAGTTGCTACGCTCAGAGATTGAGTTACCATTGTTTCTGAACTGAGTTTGTGTTGTGTTTTCCTTCATGTGGCAGCTCGTCTCGGTTCAAGAGAGAAAGGTGGCAAAGTGTGCCAATGGGTGGGTTTGCCAGATGTGCACCACAAAGCCCATGGGGGATTTGAAGCACTGGGTTGGCTTAGTAAAGACCTGCCAGTGGGAACCTCAAGAGCTGGGTGCAGAGATTGTGGAGTTCTGAATCAGAGTCTCCACAAGATAAAAACAGGTCAGTCAGTTACCTGCCAGTGCATGAGGCAGAGGGAAAAGCATGGGAGGGTGTCAGTTCTACATTCGTCTTCTTTAATATTTCCCACATCAGTTGTAGACTTCCAGACTCAGGGCTGAGGGCTGAAAGGGAACATATTTCTGTATTGGCAAACCACCTGCTGTGTTCTCATTCTTTACAATATCCTCAGGAAGGTGACATACATGTTATGCCTTGGCTAACCCCTAACTTAGCCTTCCTTCTCAAATATTTCCTCCTCTTTCCTCTTCCCATTGCCCCTGGTGGTTTTGGATTTGTGGTTTTGTTCTTATTTTAAAGTACACATCACCTTCTTAAATCCTGTCACTAATTTATACTTCCATGATCTTAAGAGTACAAATCAATTGGTAGAACACACCATGGAGGATAATGTGAGAAGAAATCTTTGTCACAGAAATTAAGAAAGATAACTTGACAAGTCTCAATGTTTACTGAGTGTGGACCTGCTATGTGAGAGCAATGTCCCCATTGTGAGAAGATGTCTGATGTGAAAGTGGTGGCTTCTTAACTCTCTTCCTCACTCTACCCAAGAGGGGAGATGGAATTTCCTTTCTTGATGAGGTTAGAGAAAAGAATCCAGCTGACAAGCCTAGCCATATTCCCTTTTGGTCCACTCTGTAGCTGTGCATTGAATAAAAGTCTACCCACTCCCCTTCTCTTCCCTCCCCAGTGATTCTGTAGATAGACTGGTCCTACCCAGAGAAACTGGTAATCTTAGTGCATATTACCTTAATCTTGTATGCCATGATTTTTCTTAGCAAACTCATCAAGGTGAGCAAAGCTATTTCACTCATGAGCATTAGCTTACAGCCAAATTCCCCAAATCTGTAACTACCATATAAAATTTCAGTTTGACCTAGTATGTACAACCAACATTTTTCCATAAGGCTGAAAAGACAACTTATAAATGTCAGAAGAAAGGGACTCTTTAGAGCTAAGAATTAAGAGTTTCTGCAAGTGGAGACCATGAGGGCACACGGATTTCTCTGAGGTCAAGTTAAAAACAACAGCTTTTCAAGAACATAAGCCTAAACCTAACTTCATCATAAGGCTCTTTTAATCTTGGCAAATCATTAGCGTTTTGGCTGCAGGTTCTTCCTACATGATTTAGGGTACATTTTCTTGTTCATAAGATTGTTATGAATATTAATGATCTCCATGCATAGGAACTGACACATTTCCATAAGAAAGGGCTTCTTTATCCTGCCCTGGACTCAATTCCCCTCTGGACTCCTAGCACTCCCCAGTTGGAGAGCATTGTCACCTGTACCTAGGGCGAAGAACAAACTGGCCGTTCATTCCCTTCTCCAGCCTCCAATGAGCAGAAGGCATCATTTCCTAAACTCAATCACTAAATACAATAACATTCTCTAAGCATGGGTGATATGGTTACTTAAGGGGAAACTGTACTTGCTTTAATATGGTGATTGTAGCCATATATTTTGATTTTATGAGTTTTATACAGCACTATTACTTGTGTGGTAATCTTAAGGATATTGTTATAATCTGTTTTATGGGTTAAGTATTAAAGAGACTGCCTAACACTGTACCAGTTTAAAATACACAAGCATCTCATTTGACTCTGGCGTAAGCCACATCTCACAGCTACAGGTTCCTTACAAAGATTCTGCTTTCTGGTTCCAGCCTCAAGCTGCTGGAAAATGTAAATCCTGTCCTTCATAACACTGGTCTTTCTGAATGTACCCAAGCTCTGTGCTTTGCTCTACGTGAGTCAAATTCTGGAGTCTCTTCAGAACCTGATAAACATCCATGTTCTTATTTTTTTCCTGTCAACACAATGGCTGCTCATGGGCTAACTTTTCCTTGTACTTACTTAGCTTTTAAGACCACAATATACATTCTTGGTTTTCTGTCTTCTTTTAGTTTCTCTATCTTAACATAAATTGGAAGAGTCTATTGGCTTCTTCTGAGTGTCATTTAAAAATGTAGTAGCGAGAAAGGCAAGATAGCTTAGTGAGTGAGCTTCTTGCTTTGAAAGCGTGAGAACATGAGTTTGTTCTCCAGAACCCTTATAAAAAAATACAGAAATGGTAATTCATGCTTATAATACCAGCACTGAGAAGGTGGAGACAGATAGATCTTTGTACTTATTGGTCAGACATCCTAGTATAATCAGAAAGGTCCAGTCCCCAAAAGGCACTTTGTCTCCAAAAAAAAAAAAAAAAATGTTTGCCACCTGAGAGATCCCTTGTTCTCAATAAATGCATGCACATCCCTCCCTCTCCCCACCACACACACATAGATAGCTGTTACTTAAACCTTAAGTGGTCAGGATGTCTACACTGAAATTTCAATGTCTTCTTTTTCCTGAGTTATAACCAATGTAAAAGATGTACACCAAAAATCACACTGTTCACCCCAGTTATCAGCTTCTCCTATTTCACATAAAATAAAGAATATCTCATATCTTGTTCTGTATATTACAGTGCAGCTGGCAAAATCTGACATTATACAGGGATCACTGGGGACCAGAACTGCACACCTACATTGTCCTTTGTTTGTCTAGGAACTGTTCTATGCTCATGAGGCAAGTTTATTGTTTGGGTTATATTTGTGTTTTAGGATGATGTGTAGAAATAGACTTTGACATGGTGAACATTCACCATCAGTTCATAAACCATTGATGATGTTCAATCACTTAACTGTGTATAATGTTTGCTTTAGATCATTCTTAATACCTGTAGCTAAGGAATGAAGGAAGGAAGTAAAGTTACTTAGTAATTATCATGGTTTCATATGGCATACAGTATGTATTTTATGATGAATTAAAACAAAAAGACCAACAGATGCTTTCAATTTGGGTTTGGATATAGAAAGTTACAGGGTAGAAATTTTCCTACTGTAACAATGCACAAGTTAAAAGGCAGGAGGATTTCTGAGTTCGAGGCCAGCCTCATCTACAGAGTGAGCTCCAGGACACAGCCAGGGCTACACAGAGAAACCCTGTCTTGAAAAACAAAACAAAACAACAACAACAACAACAACAACAACAACAAAAAACAATGCACAAGTTAAACTAGAATTTCATAGATCTTAACCCAATAAGAAAGAAAGAAACAAAAACTAAATTACAGAAAGTGATAAACTTCTTGATGAAAACTAGAAATGTTTTCTGTGTAGACTGGCAAAGGCATTGGTGAGATTTCATAACTATAGCCTCTAATATTACCAGTATACACAATCACAAAGAGAATTCTCCTATCCTCTGCTCCTCACGGTCTTCTTGGCTCTTTTCCCTCAATGTTCCCTGAGCTTTAGGTATAGAAGTATTTTGTAGAAGAGTCAACCAGGATTGGATTCTACAACTCAATATTTTAATTAACTGTGGTTTTTCAAGAGTGATCTCCATTTGTTGCACAGAGAAGTTTGCTGGTTGAGGGATGAAGGCTACAGTTATCTGTGAGAAGAAGGACAAATACTCATAGATGGTTGTTAAGTACTATACTACTGGTTTGGCAAATTGGTAGTTGTAGATTCTTCTTCAATACCTGTGATTCTACTAGCTCTGAATAGTTATTCATCTATAAAATCTCATCAATATGATTGGCCAAAGGTGTGCTAAGTAAGGATGACACCAGTGGACATGTCAAACTGGACCGGGAGAAACCCATGAGGCCACAACTTTGTACAAAGATCTAACCTTGGGCAACCAAGGAAAACAGAATTGTAGAGGTGGCCTTCACCAGAGAAGAGCACTCAAATTGTCTGATGATAAATGGTCATCCATGTAAACATACATACATGTAGCAATATACAGACTAAAAAGGTTATGTTTAGGAATATATTCATATATACATATATGTATACAATAACAATTAGTGATCAAAAATTAATGAATTTGTAGTATGCCAGGGAAGGAGATAGGGGAGGACTTGGAGGGAAGAAAGAAAAGAGAGAGAATTTGTAGTTAAATTATCACGTGAAAAAATAATTTTATAAAAGAAGTTGGAATGGGTGAAAAAAAATTAATTTGCAATAACCACTTGAAAGCCAAGATGATGAAATATAACTGCAAGAAAGTTCATAATGAGCATAATGAGTTCATATCTCCACTGATTCCTGTCCATGACACTTCAGGATACACACACACAGACAGAGAGAGAGACAGAGAGAGAGACAGGCAGAGAGAGAGAGAGAGAGAGAGAGAGAGAGAGAGAGAGAGAGAGAGAGAGAGAGAGGTAATTTTTCAAAGGCTAAGGCAGAGCAGGAATTTTTTTTAGTCAGGGTTACTTTGTATATCCTTGGATGTCCTAGAGCTTGTTTTATGGACTGGGCTGGCCTCAGACTCACAAAGATCCAACTGCCTCTGCCTCCTGAGTGCTAGGATTAAAGGTCTATACCATTACTGTTGCCAGAATTCTAATATTCTTTCTCACTGTGACTCATAAGCCCTTTTCCTTATATAAGCAGCAAGGTTTTATGGGAGATCTGA
>JADRCD010152910.1:1208-11859 GCA_019843815.1 Montemys delectorum
AGAGAGAGAGATACAGAGATAGAGAGAGACACAGAGAGTTTAATTCCTGATTTGTTCTGAACATTACCATTTGCCAGATGAATAGATTGGAAGCATTTTTTTCTATTCTTTAGTTCATCTCCCCCCATCCAATGTGCAGAGGCTTCCTAGTTTGACATAAACCCATCAATCATTCCTGTTCCAAATTTTATTTTGCTCTCTGTGGTTTTTTTGAACTCTTACCAAAAATGCCATTGCTAAAAATTAAACAAACCAAACATTAGCTGGGCCGTGGTAGTGCAAGTCTTTAATCCCACCATTCCAGAGGCAAAAGAATCACTCTCCATTCAAAACCCTGTCTCAAAAATAACAAATAAACAACAACAACAACAAATATCACTGCTTATACCAGCAACGTCTTGAGCTTTTCCCCAGTTTTATTTTAGTAGCTTCATGGTGTTAGGTTCTACATCCATGTCTTTTGATCCGTTTTACCTTTAGTTTCTTTTTCTTGACGTGGCAAGAAGGGAGAGATGCACAGTGAGAAGCCGAATGCCCTAGCGTCCTCTCTGTTGCTGTGAGAAAACACTGACCAGAAGCAGCTTAGAAGAGGAAAGGATGCCTTTCTCCTGACACTTCTAGGTTGCAGTCCAGTATTGCCCGAAGTCAGGGCAGGAACACGGAGCAAGACTTGAAGGCAAGATGCATGATCGTTCCATGAATCAGCACCTCCAGGGAACTCACACAAACGCAGCAGAAACCAGGGAGGAACGCTGCTTGGTGGGTTACTCTCTGACTAATTCATAGTTATCAAGCATGTTATGCAGCCCAGGGCCACCTGCTTGGGAATGGTACTGCCCATAATGGGCTAAGCCTTCCTGCATCAATTAGTAATCAAGGGACTCTCCCACAGCCATGCCCCACAGGACAAGTCGATGGCAATTCCTCAACGGAAGCTTCTCTTCTCAGAAGAATCTAGGCTGTGTCACATTAACAGTTAAGGGAAATGCGCCACTGTGACTTGCTCGCAGTGAGAAACTGTGTAACCTGGAACTGTGAGCCAGCACCACCTTTGCTCCCTTAAGCTGCTTTTATCAAGGTATTCCATTATAACAATAGAAAATGAACTAAGACGCCAGCCTTTCACTGAAGACATATTCTGAGCACTGATACTGAAAATAACGAATAACGTGGCCTAGGATGCATGGATTTACTTTTAGGGTCTCTCTGTTTTTACATCCTCACCATGCCGTTTCTGTTACTAGATTATGACTTGAGACCAGGTCTTATGATACACCCAGCCTTTCTCTCTTATCTCAGCATTTCTTTGGCTATTTGTGGTCTTGTCTGTTTCCATATGGGCTTCAGGATTGTTTTTCCCATTTCTATAAGGAATACCATTGGAATTTCGGTGGGGATTAGCATTAAACTTGTGACTCACTTTGGATAATACGGCTATGTTAATGATATTAATATTAATATTACATCTTCCAATCTGTGAAAAGTTTTTCTTTCTGTGCTGTCTTTTCAAATGACCTCATGTAATTTTCATTGTAGAGAACGTCCACTTCCTTGAGTGAATTTATTCCTAGGTATTTCTGGTAGTTATTGTATGGCTTCTTTCTCAGCAAGTTCATTATCAGTGTATATGAATGCTACTGAGGTTCACATCGTGTTCCTCTGCGGGATAAGTTTAGGATTTCTAACGGTCTCTTAGTAAAGTCTTTAGGCTCTGTAGAGTCAAGTCTTTAAACTACGGGGCGATAAGGTTGTCGACCCCTGCAGACACAAAATTGAGTATAACTTTTTGACTTCCCCCAGAACATAGCTAGTAATAGCTTGCAGTTGTTCTGAAGCCTTATCTAAGCAGAAAAACAGCCAGTGAACACATATGTGGTGTCTTGTCTGATACTGAAAAAACAGGCGAGGACTCTAAGGAATTATCTCTTGCTGGGATACACAATTATTGGAGAGAGAAACTGTTCTTGCTGAATGATCAGTGGTACGCTCGCAGACTTTTAAGTAGGCATCACAGCGCACACACAAGCTCCATGACAGTAGCAACAGGAGGTGGCTCTACAGTATCACTGGAATTCACTCTATGCAGATGTCATCGGGTGCTACGTCTCTGTGTTCGTATACATTTCTCTTCCCTGTAAATGGCATCAAGTAGGGCACATGATTATGTGTATGAGTTTCAATACTTTTTTTTTTTTTTTTTTTGCTAGCCTGAAAGTTCCTATGTAGACCGGGGCGGTCTTAAACTTGAGATTTCTCTGCTTCTGCCTCTCAAATGCTGGGATTGCAGGCATGTATTACCATGCCCACCAGCTAGTTTGAGTAAGTGTGTGCATTTATGTTTTCGTTCTTGTGTACATGTATGGGTACTTCTGGGTATGGAGACAGCAGGGCAATGCCTGTGTCAATGTCTTCCTCAGTTGATCTTCTACCTTCTTCTTTCTTTAAAGATAGTGTCTCTTGCTGAACCTAGAGCTCACTGATTTGGATAAGCCGGCTAGCTAGCTAGCAAGTCACAGGGATCCTCCTGTCTCACATCCCTAGCTCTCAGGTAAAAAAATACATGCCACCAGGCCTGAATATTTTTTTACATGAGTTCCAGAGAATCCAAATGCTCATGCTTATTATCCACTGAGCCGTCTCCCCAGTTACATTTTAACTTTTTGTAATACATTTATGTATAATTAATGGTAGTATTTTTTGTACTTATTGACATACTTAACTTTTAGGCTTATAGGCTTTATAATTCACCTATAAATCATTCCAAATTGTTGCAATACTCAGAAGGGAATTCTGCTTATCAGCAGGTCTGTATAATTCAAACCCATTGCTGTTCAGGGGTCAACTGTTTAAATGGTCATACCAGGAACAAACAGGGATAATCTAGATCCCTTCCTTCTTCTTATTTTTTTTTTCATTGCATTACTTGTGTAGGGGAGTGTGCACAGTTACCCATGGAGTCAAGATAAAGGCTTCAGATCCCCTGGAACTGGAATCGCAGATGGTTATGAGCCACCAAATGTACAGGGTTTGGGGACTGGACTCAGGTCCTGCAGAAGAACAGCAAGCACTCTTAACTGCTGAGCCATCTCTTCAGCCCACTCCCTTTCTCATAGTCTTATGCATCCTCATTTTCCTTTTCCTGCCTTCCTAAGCGAGTACATTTAGTAATAAATAACACGGGTGAAAATGGATGCTGATAACTATGTCTTGCTCCAGATCTTAGGGAAAATGATGTCCACTATTGTGATTCTATATGGTGTTTGCTGTGGGTTTGTGACCACCATTGCTATATTGACGTTTGTGCCTTCCACGAATAATTTTCACAGAGTTTTTATCGTGAGGAGATGCTGGATTTTATTGCATTCACACTCCACATATTTTACTGTTACCACCCAGTGCCGTGTCTGATGTTTGTAGATAGCCAGTAAGGACTTGGTAAATGAGAAAATAAGATTGGGTGCTCTTACAGTTTGGATGTTGCCGGGCCTGATTGGAAAATCATTTTTCCAAATAAAGTTACACTCATTCTAGCACCTTCCTTATCCTGATCGTAATTTCTACTCTATTATTGTAAAAGCTACCGAGGGAATTTGATGGTATCCTTCAAGCATCATTATGATGGTTGTTCTTGTCAGCGTGGTGGGATTTAGGATCACACAAGACAAAAGCACCTGAGCATGCACGTGTGGGGGTCTCTAGACAGCCATAGCTAAAGCAGGAAAATGATGTCCAGTGAATGTAGTGGCACCATCTCGCAGACTGGGGTGCTAGACTGCAGGTGAAAGTGAGCAGAGTATCTGTACGCCCTTTCTCTGCCTCCTGACTGCAGGTAAATGTGACCAGCCATCACAAGTTCCTACCACCAGGCCTTTCCCACCATGATGAACAGGATCCTCAAACCCTGCATCAAAGCAAACGCTTCTTTAATGAAAGTAAACTAATACAGACATCTTCAATGGCCTAAGCCAGCCCAAGGCCTAGTTGCTGCTAATTCCAGCTACCAGTTTTTACTGGTCACTGACTCTGCCCTGAGGCCCTTAATTGACCCTTGACTCTGCTATGGAAGTGCTGTGCTAGTGATTGGTGTGAACTGATGAGCTGCTAAGTTGCTGCTCATGGTGTTGCCTCGCCTGAGGTTCAGATTAAGCAGGTTCTTTCTCCCCAGTAACAACACTATGCTTGCACCACATGGTACCAGCAAAGCAGTCCCCTGAGGATTGTCAATTAGTATTCCTCACGAGAAGGTTCCATACCTGGACACCCGAGACTCTCAAGGCAATCAATGAGTCAATGATGGGCAGAGTCACACCTTGGCCAGGACTGCTTATTTATGCATGCCTTTTTGCTCACTAATCCTAAACCACTTGACAGGACCCTGAAGATGAACTTGAGAGTGTCTCTGACCACTTTATTTGTCCCTCTTTCCAGTGTAGTCATACTGAATAAATCTCCTTTCTCTGCTTTTCATAAATGCTTATCTATTTAACTGGTATACTGAGGATGGGTGGATGAGCCTAGTGTGTTGGGATTGCCAAGGCCCAGCCCCTGACCCTGACAACTCTGGTAACAATCACATCTCAAAAAACTCTAATTCCAAAAGAGCTCACTTTCTGAGATTTTAGATGGCTATGAATTCAAGAGGAGCACTAGCCAACCCAACAGGTCAATTTTTTACAATGAAATAAAAGCTCATGAAAAAAAAATCCATGGAGAACAAACTTTAACATTTTGATTGAAGACAAAATCCTATACTAACATGGTTCACCTCACTCACCTTCCCTAGACTTAGCCCAAATGAAGTAACCTCTACAAAGAAGTCTCTAGAACAGTAGAGTTCTTCATTGTGGTTGTTCCTTGGGAGATATAAGCAGGCGTCTACTCACTCTGGATAGGATTCAACAGCATCACCTCTTCTAGAGTAACACAACATCATTATGGATAGTGTGGTGATTTGAATACGCTTGGCCCAAGGGAAGTGGCACTACTAGGAGGTGTGGCCTTGTTGGAGGAAGTATGGCCTTGTTAGAGGAAGTGTGTCAGTGTGGAGGTGGGACTGGGGGGTCTCATATACATGCTCAAGTCTGGACAGTATGACACAAAGTCTCCTCCTGGCTGCCTTCAGATCAAGATGTAGAACTCTCCAGCATTATGTCTACCTGTATACTGTGTTGTTTCCTATCATGATAATGGACTGCACCTATGAAACTGTAAGCCAACTCCAATTAAATGCTTTATTTTGTAAGAGTTGCTTTGGTCATGGTGACTCTTCACAGCAACAAAACTCTAACTAAGATAGGATAGCACAACTGGCGAAAAAAAGATGATTCCACCCCAGGGTAGTGTGGAGAACCAATGAATTTACTGTGGTCACTTATAAATCCGTAAGTTACTCAAAGGCTGCTTTATAACCAAAAAGTCCACAACAGAATAGATACAAAGTGTACTGTGACTGTTCCTTGGGAGGCATTAGCAGACATCTACTCACTCTGGATAGGTACAACAGTATCACGTCTGGCAGAGTAATACAACATTATTATAGATATTGTTTGAATGTGTGCTTGGAAAGTCAGTAGAACTGGGTCTGATATGGAAAATAATGACCGGCCCCTTTAAGAGGACACGTTCTTTTCTTCCCCACCCAACCTCAGGAAGAGGGTTGTTCCTGGCCCATCCAGAGGACTTGCAACCATGACAACTTGCTAAAGGCTGGTGAGTGGGACCAATAAGGAAAAGGAGGGCTTTCACGGAGAGGACTCCAAGGCCCAAAGTCGTCTTCTGGAAACTTCCACTTCTGAATAGTTTATTGTCTAGGTTCTTTTTGCCATTTCCACGATTGTTGCCTTCAGGGTTCCCCATGTCAGCAGACCTCCTCCCTTTACTCTTTCTTTGCTTTCCTTGTGCAACCTGCTCCCACTTTCCAAAACCTACTCCCACGTTCTTTCCATCACTGACTCAACTCTTAGCCTGTGCAACTCACTTTTTCTACGTAGATCTTCCTTCCAGGACATATATCTCTCTGTCCTTCCCCCAGAGTGAACTCAATGGCTCCCCTAGACAACTCAACCAAGAGACCTCCTTTTAACATTTTGGGGCCTTCTAGGATTTAAGACTCTGGTGACACACACAAGCATGGATGACAACTTGCAAAGCCTTATCCCTGAGACTCCTTGTCCAGCTTGCAGGCAATTCCTTAGAATAGTCTCTTCTCCCCAGCAATTGTTTACTCTACTAACCTTAGGGAGGGAGCCTCCTAAATCTCTTAAATTTCTACCTTCTCAGCCCTTGTAAACTGCATGAACTTTCTGAGCCTTGTGAATTGTATGAGTTTCATGGGGATTGTAAATCATATGAACTTTGCATTTAGCTTCCTTAGAGGCCTTAGCCCAAAAAGGGATGCTTCAAGTCAGAGAAAATCATTACACAACAAAAAAAGCCTAATACTCCTTCCTTTCTTTCATTCATCCACAATTTTAGTGGCCTGGTAGATTTCTTTTACTGTTTAGTTCTACAAATGTTTTCATAAGGACTTACTATCCATTTCAGTGAGGTTGACCTCCCAGGTGACCACAACATGGTCCTCTTTGTACCATTTGAGTCAGAAAGGATTTGTGAACACGAAATCCTTCTTTTTCTCCTGGCATCAGTTGTCTGTACTAAAATAACTTCGTTCTTAATGGAAGAAAAGCATTCTGGAGAGAGTGGAGCCAGTGCACTATGCCAGATGAGATCTCATTACTGCTGGGAGCTTCTGAGGCAGATCAGCTCCAACAGGCACATGAAAGCCTTCTTGTAGCCCTGTGTACAGCCCTAGGGAAACAGACCTTCATAATCAGCTAATAGTTAGTGCCACATCCTTGACAAGGCTTCTGGAATTCCCAGACTCCTTCTCTGCTTGGACATTGGTTTCTCAGTAATTGAAGGTAAGAAACAGCACAGCCAGGGCTGTAGTGACTCAAAAAGTAGGTCATAAATATCTTTGAATCAAATTATTGAGGCTAATTCCTGGCAGCAGACACTACAGCAAGTGGCTCCCTATATTTGTTTTTCTTTCTTTTCTGAGATTTCGAAGACAACGTGTTGAAATGTTCATGTTCCTTTCACCCTGAACAAAGAAAGGGCAGAGAACTCAATACTATTCATCTCTATGCATGTCTTAGTGCATATAAAATTCAAGGCACTTTCTAAGGGTAATTTCCATGAAATCAAACTGACAAGGTTATAGTGAATTATCCTTCTTTTTAGAAACTAGAAAAGTCTCAGAGAGAAAAAGTCACTTCATTCAGATCCCAGCTGAATCTTCCATGTGGCTCACAAACTATATGCTAAGCAGAAGTTCTAATAGGATCATGACTCTACAGATGCAGGCCAAATGCAGACTCCAAGCAAAACTGTTCCCAATCACAATACTTTTAAATGGGTGTAACAGGGCTGTGGGTAAAGAGCTTCCATGCAAATGTGAGAAGCCAGGGAAAGCCAGTCAAGGAAGCATTCATCTGTAATCCTAAAGCTCTTAGAGTGAGGTGGGAGGTGGGGCTAGGAGAAACCATGAAAGCCCAGAGACCAATGTATACAGCAGTGAACAACAAGAAACACTGTCCCAAAGGTGAGGAGGACCTCACCAAGGTTGTCCTCTGACTCTGTGTAGGACAGACTGTGCATGCCCACATTATTAAGTAAGAGTGGAAAATGGCTGCAGGAGGTGGTTTTGTATAGATAGGCATTGGGACATATTTCTGGTGATCAGGTCATTTAATGCCAACAGCCACCATGGCAGGAGAGACTAGCATAAGAATTCCAACAGCAATTCACTGAACAAAGGGAATTCCTTGAGGACATAGAAACAATATTCCTCTTATATAAAGAAGGTTAAAATAGCAATGAGAGCCACTGAGATGGCTCCATAGATAAGATACTTCCCATGCAGCAAGCCTGATGACATAGCTCAAGGCCTATGACCCACATGGTAGAAGAAGACAACTAACTCCTACAAGTTATCCTCTGACACCTATGTGTATGCCAGGGTAAGCTCACATACACAGATGATAGATATATAGATATATAGATAGATAGATAGATAGATAGATAGATAGATAGATAGATAGATAGATAGATACATAGATAGATAGATAGATAGATAGATAGATAGATAGATAGATAGATAGATAGATAGATAGATAGATAGATGGCTAAATCATTAAATAACATAAGAAATCAGCAAAACCCTGTACCTGGCTATAGTAAACAGGATGAGCCATGACTCTTCTCTGAAGCACACAAGTAAGCTTCATGCCTTTTCTATAGCCTCTTTCTCCTAACATTAGTGCTTAACTTACATTTTAAAATGTCTTTTAATAAATTCCAACTCTGGTTCATACTAAATTCTACTCTGAGGCCAAGCCAAAGATCCAATTTAATGGAGTTCCTCCAGGTACCGTGGGTGATAACATGCCTCTGTCACTGCCTCTGCTGACAACTCTTACAGGTACCCCAAGTCCCTTTCACCTAGGTGAGCCCTAGACCTACCTACCCTCACTCAAGACCCCAAAGAAGGAATCTATCATGCATACCATGTGTGTTCTGTTGTGATTGGGTTACCTCACTCAGGATGGTATTCTCCAGGTCCATCCATTTCCCCGGGAGTTTTGTAAGTTCATTGTTTTTGGTGGCTGGGTGGTGCTCCATTGTGTAGATGTACCACATTTTCTGTATCCATTCCTCTGTTGGGGGACATATAGATTCTTTCCAGTTTCTGGCTATTGTAGATAAGGCTGCTATGAGAAAAAAAAAGAAGAAGAAGAAGGAATCTCTCACCACATCTACCACTTCCCTGTCTCAAACTTCAGACCTACTTCCTTAGCAAACCAAAACCGACTTGAGGAACTAGAGAGATGACTCAGCACTTAGCATCCCTTGCTTGTCTTGCTGAGGACCCAAGTTCAATGCCAGCAACCACAAAGTGTGCTTTACACTGCCCATAACTCTAGGAAATCCATGCCCTCTTCTGATCTTTATAGGCACCTCACTCACATGCACATACCCACATAAGTAAACAATAAAATACTTGAAGAAAACAAAGCCCAGTGAAAGATTTCTTTAATCTAATAACAAAACTCCTCTAGGGTACTGCCATACTCTAGAGAAACCAAATAATTTTTGTGCCCATTATGTATTTACTCTTCATAGCCACTAAATCGTATTGATAGAAAGTATTTAATGGTATAGAAACAGTATTCATGGCATATATATAAATAAGTGAAAAAATATTAGAAATCATATGAAGAAGAATCCTGATTATGTAGAAGTGTGTGTCTGTCTGTCTGATTACAAAAGTAGATGGGGCTTTGAATGTATGTTGTGTTTCTGTGTTTTCCTTCCTGGGTCCATCTGCCTGTGGCAAGGCTTTATTACACACACCAAGAGAAAGACATGCTGTTCAGCTTAGTTTGTTTGTTTCTTTGTTTTGGTTTGTTTGAGACAGAGTCTCTCTATTTTAGTCCTGGCTGTCCTGGAACCCATTATGTAGACCAAACAGGACTGGAATTCACAGAGATCCTGCTGCCTCTGCTTCCTAGACTGCGGTTTAGCGGTTGATGCTTGTGGTGGTCTGAATAAGTGTGTCCCCCATAGACTCATGTGTTTGAATGCTTGGCCTATAGGGCACTATTAGGAGGTATGGCCTTGTTTGAATAAGTGTGCCCTTGTTGGAGGAAGTGTGTCACTGTGGAGGTTGGCTTTGAGGTCTCTGAAGTTCAAGTTACACCCAGTGTGGCACACGGTCTCCTTTGCTGCCTGTGGATCAAGATGTAGAACGCTCATCTACCTCCAGCACCAGGTCCCCTTGCATGGTGTCATGTTTCCTACCATGATGATAATAGACGAACCCTCCGAATCTGTAGGCCAGCTCAAAATTAAATATTTTTCTTTATAAGAGTTGCCTTGGTCACGGTGTCTCTTCACAACAATAAAACCCTAAAACAATAGTCAAACGGGGCTTTACCCAGAAGATGACTTTGAAAGCCACAAATGGATAAAGGAGGACTTTTTCTTTCCTAGAAAGGTTATTCTTCTCGCCCTGACCAACTTGTATTTAGAAATAAGTTCTAGTGATTTGTGAATTGTATCTTGGGTATTCCAAGCTTCTGGGCTAATATCCACTTATCAGTGAGTGCATACCATGTGTGTTCTTCTGTGATTGGGTTACCATACTCAGAATGATATTCTCCAGATCCATCCATTTCCCTAAGAATTTCGTAAATTCATTGTTTTTAATAGCTGAGTAGTACTCCGTTGTGTAGATGTACCACACTTTCTGTATCCATTCCTTTGTTGAGGGACATCTGGGTTGTTTCCAGCTTCTGACTATTATAAATAAGGCTGCTATGAACATGGTGGAGCATGTGTCCTTATTACATGTTGGAGCATCTTCTGGGTATATGCCCAGGGGTGGTATAGCTGGATCCTCGGGTACTATGTCCAATTTTCTAAGGAACTATCAAACTGATTTCCAAAGTGGTTATACCAGCTTGCAATCCCACCATCAATGAAGGAGTATTCCTCTTTGTCTACAACCTCCACAGCATCTGCTGTCACCTGAGTTTTTATTGTAGCCATTCTGACTGGTGTGAGGTGAATCTCAGAGTTGTTTTGATTT
>JADRCD010152914.1:0-10808 GCA_019843815.1 Montemys delectorum
TTTGCTACTAACTACAAAAGCACCCACTAGATGACAAACTATGCACACATGTATGCAAATGAGTGTAGCTGTGTTCCATAAAGCTTTACTCATAACGAATGATGGTGGCTATAGTTCACTGACCTTTAAGGCAGGTAATTATTTAGCTTGGTAAAAGTGAACAGTGTCCAAAAGGTCACCCTGCACTTGGTGTGTGCTTGTGGAACAAACTAATCAATAAAAGATCCAGCTGAAGTGTTCTTGTAGCATCACACTTTGAAAGAGAAGGTCACACTGTGGTTTTACTGGAGGCTCTTGAATCAAGTCACACTAGCAGGTAGAAATTCTTTTAAAATTCTTTTCTAATATTAATTAATTTTTTTATTCACTCTACATCCCAATATTAGCTCCCCCCTCTGCTCCTAGTACCCCCTCACATATTCACACAGATCCTCTCCCCATTCTCTACTCTCCTTCTTCTCTGAGAAGGGGAACCTGCCCTGTGTCAAGTCCCCAACATCAAGTCACTGCTGGACTAGGTGCAGCCTCTCCCACTGAGACCAGATAATGTGGCCCAGCTAGGGGAAAAGGATATGTGGAAATTCTCGGTGGTCTGAGTAAATGGATAATGGAAAGCATGGGACTCCTTTCTGAATTCAAATGTAGCCTGCACATTTTTTTGATTTTCTGTCTACAAATTATAGTTGACTTAATTGGCTCCCGAACAAAGGGTTGGTTGAAGAATAATTTGTGAATTTTAAAAATTTGCTGAATAAATGGTGTTCCTGAAGGAGGAGAAGAACCAGGAATCAGTCACACTGAGGTTGCATTGAGTTTCAAGCTCAAAGTTAAGTTACAAACCCCTTAGAAAGTGGAACGTTGCATCCGAACTGAACGTCTCTCCGCTCTCCCAGCTTCCTGGGCTGGGTGGGTGAGACTGAGTGCACTTTGTTGGCAGAATCAAAGTGCATGTAAAGTCCCTGAGAGGAAGCAGCTGTTCTTCTGAGTCCTGCTAAAGAGCCTCTGAATTTCCAGGGAAATATAAACTTCCTGAAGGTCCTGTGGGATCTCCCTTTAGAGTGCCAAGTTTTTGTTTATGCCTCCAGTAAGCACAATCATGGTGAGGATAGGTGGTTCTGAGAGAGACAACGGCAAGCTACGGACAAGAAAGAACTAAAATGAGAAATTCAGAAAAGAATGGAAATGGATGTTACAGGGTTGTGGAAGAGGATATCATTAAGATTAGAACAGTCATGTCCCTCAATTCTTTGTCTTGTGCCTACAAATATTCAACTCTGCATAAGCCTATTGGCTGGGTTACCAATCAACTGCTTTTTCTTTAAGACCTGTGGTCGTGTTTTTTTCAGGAAGGTTCTTCTGAACTGTTCTATTGAGTTGTAAAATTTTCATGTGACTACTAATCTAAAAGTAATTGTTTTAGAAAGGAAATAAGTGAGGGTTTTTTTGGTTTTTGTTTCTTGTTTTGCTTCTGAAATCAAATTAGGGATCACATGCTTTGAACAGTGACCTGAATGTTTGTAATTATATTTCAAGCCAGAAAAAATTATGTTTAGAGTCTTGTGTTGTTCTAAGTATAATGACCCTAAGTTCTTGGCCCTATGAAAAAATCTTAAACAAATGTCTTGTTTTATGCATATACTTTTCTTAAAAGGCAAGGAGAATGTAAGTCTATGGTAGCAAGGTCTCATGCTTAAAGATAAGCATCTTCCATGGTATTTTAGGTTCCAGAGGTATTGGAAGATTGATGCAGTATAGAGGTCTTGATTTGATTAATTTTCTCTGCCAGTTAAAGAATTAAGTGGCAGAAAAAAAAATCTAGAGTGCAGCAGGCGTCAGCAGAGAAGTCTCAAGCACAGCCGGCCGAATCTGCAGTTGAAGAAGAAAGGCATTTCTATTTATTTGGGATGAGGAACACGCGTACAGCAGACAGAGAAAAATTCCCTCTGCAAGGTAGATGAGTTGCGGTAGGACTTGGAAAGCCAAAAGTCCTAGTCTCTTCTGAAGGGCTGGTGGTGAAAGCCTCTGGAGGGTCTTCATCCCTAACTTGGGCTTGGTCAGTCTGAAGGCATCGAGGATGGCTAATTATCTCACGACTGCTGTGTGACTTGTTCTGAACATGCCTTGAACTTTTTGAGTCAGTCCATCAACGGGGCCTGCTGATGGAAGACAAATACAAAGTCTACAAAACCATTGATTTAAGATGTCAGTTTTTGTCTCAAGTTAGGAGGGTAAGGATGAAGCTGTCTATCCTCGAAATTTACTACCTTTATTCCCTAGCCCTGGGTTCGCTCCTTATCTTTCTCCCTACCGGGGAGTCTATCTAATTCCTAGTCTCTCTAGCTGACTTCTTTGTTGACATCACAGGCTCCAGTGACTAAGGCAAGCTTGCTCTTTCTGGCTACTCATTCTGGATAGATCAATGAGGGATTGATGAACTGGTCAAACAAGAAACACAGCTACAGTGGCATGGTGACTTGAACACACAATTGGTGAATTAAGTTTCTAAAGTATTTTTAAATTGATTTATTAATTTAGGAAAACATCTCATTATCACCATCAATTGCGAAGGCAAATATCAATAGGTTCAGGGAGAGGGCAGACCTAGGAAAGTCATGTAGCATTCATCTGAAGCTATGGAAAGGCTGTTAGCTGGCTTGCATTTTGCAGGAGAGGAAAGTTTACCTAAGACACTCAATGCGTTGTTTTAACTAAGAAATACCAGAGTGTCTTAGACAGTGAGCAATTCATCTTGGGAATCTGTGTCCAATCATTTGATGTAGACAGAAAGATAAGTCACCATTGTTTTGGAAAAGCTGGTGTCTACCTGTCATATTTGAGGGCACAGGGCAGAATGAATGGCTCAGTTTTAAAATAGTAGTAGCTAGTTTCTGAATTGTTTTTCTAGTCATTTCAAGGACTTAGATGAAATATTTCAGTTTGTCAAAGAAGCACAGCATGGTCAGAGAGCATCAGAACTAGAAAGAACATGCATACTTTCATAGGCAAAAGGAGATACATAAAGGATACTTTTGGAATTGGAGGGATGATTCTGTGGGAAAAATTATGAGAATCTGAGTTTGAATGCCCAGAACCCATAAAAAAGTCAAATGTCACTCAAGGATCAATAATCTCATAATTCCTATGAGTAGTTGGGAAGTGGAGACAAGAAAATTCTAGGAAGGTAGAAGGCATGCTAGTCTGGCACATGTAGAGGAACAATAAGGAGACCCTGTTTCAAGGAAGGTAGAAGGTGAGAAGTGACACTGGAAGTTGACACCTGACATGGCATGCTTGTGCTAATATTAGCATGCAGCTGGTTGTCCAGATGCTGCTTGTGTTGTAATGGTGATTTGGGCTCACAAAACTGATTGTCCCAGAGAGGAGAAAGTCCACACATAGAGACTAGCTAAGTGATCCTGTCCACAGTTAATTGTGTTTGGTAAATAAAGATGCTAATAACCAATAGCTGGGCAGAAGGGGCAGAGGTAAGTAGGTTTCCAAGGCTTGCACTTGGGGTCGGAGAAGAGGAAAATGGAGAATGTGAAGAGAGGAGAAAGTAGAGCCCCCATAGGTTAAGGGTTAAGAGAATGTTGCCCTGAGGGGGAGCCAATTGGAGTTAAGGGCAGCCCTCCTATTTTACAGGTCAAACTGACATGTCAAATGAAGCACTATAGAGATACCGTGTGTACTCAATGGACTTCGTGGACTATTTAAAGAACCAACTATTATTTTAGGGCTGGAGATTGACACCATGTAAAATGCTGCTGGTGACTAATCTTGTTCAAAGTTCAATGAGAGACACTGTCTCAAAGGAATAAGGCAGAGATTGGTAGAGTAGGACACCGAGGTTCATTCTAGTCTGTGTATGCATGTAGACACACATAACTACAATTCATGTGTGTATACATCTTATGTATGTAGACATGGGCATAAGCCTTATTTATTACATTATAAGTTGTGAAGCATACATGAATAAGCAATGGAAAACATTTTTTTTCCTGCTGTACTGAAGCACAGCTTTAATGGGAGATTTCACTGTATGACATGTGAAGATTCCATTCTATTCATTATTTGAGGTGTGAAAAGAAGCACAATTTTTTCTGTTAGCTTCCTTCTGGCAGTATTAACATGGATGCTGCCTTTGAGCAGTGCTTACCAAGTTCTAGTTTCTGCTGGGTGTATTAATGGTGTGTTAATACAATTCCCCTTTAATCTTTTCAGGAGAGAGTTTTATCAATTTCTTAATTGATTTACAAGGTGCTTCAAAATGAGGAGTAATAAACACATGCAAATTAATATATTTTATACTAAACAATAAAGTCCATTGTTCAGAAGAAAAATTTGGCTTAAACTTTGGCAATATATTCTGTTCCATCTTGTTTGTATTATTATTAATTTTTTGCATTGAATCCTGTTATTTTGGCCATAGGTAAAAAAAAAATTATATTTATAAATCACCACTGAGAAGTATTTTTGTCTTGGTGAATGCATTAGTCAGGGTTCTCTAGGATCACAGAACTTATAGAATATCTTCCTATATTGAGGGAATTTATTGTGATGGTAAAGTCTGCAGTCCAACTAACCCAACAGCAGACCACTGTGCATGGGAAGTCCAAGAATCTAGTAGGTGCTCAGTCCCACGAGGCTAGTTGTTTCAGCTGATCTTCTGTAGAAGTAGGTTCCAACAGATGTTCTGGCAAATAAGTGCAAGCAGGCTAGGGAGAGTGAATTTTCCTTCTTTCAATATCCTTTTGTAGGCCTCTAGCAGAGGGTGTGGTCCAGATTAAAGATGTGTACCACCATGTCTGGATCTGCGACTTGCTTTGTCCCAGGTTGTCCATGAATTCAGAGATCTCCTTGCCTTGGTCTTCTGGGATTAAAGGCATGTACTACATTTCCTGGGCCTAAGCTTTTCATAGCCACCGTGCCTCAAGATCTCCATGCCAAGATCCAAAAACTTGTGTCTTCTAGCCTCAAGATCTGGATCCACAGGTGAGCCCTCCAATTCTGGATTGTAGCTCATTCCAGATATAGTCAAGTTGACAATCAGGAATAGCCATTATAGTTAACTTACAGATTTTACTTTTAATTTTGTTATATGCATGTGTATGTATGCATGGGTGTGGCTACCTGTGGTGTTAGATCTTCTGGAACTGGATTTACAGGTGGTTGTGAGCCACGTGATGAGAGTGCTGGAAACTGAACTTGGATTTAATAGAAATGAAGTACAATGCTATTAACCATTCAATTACCTCTCCAGCCTTGAGCTTATAGCTTTGATTTTACTTTTTTAATCATTTGGTTTGTATTTTTTTTTCTATCAGAAAACTTTTGATTTTCATCTCCAAAGTTTTGGCCAGCTATGCTATTGTTCAATGGCTATCTTTTGATAGACTGAAACCCTTTTAGGATGAGTTACTATTCAGGACTGGCCACTTGACTTTGCTGTACACACTGTTAAACTGAACATCAGCTTCTCAATTTCTTAGTGACACTGGTGTCAGCTAGGACAATTATAGGAGATGGAGATATCAAAAATATACACAAGGCCCAGAGAAAAACTTCAGATATTATATCCAGACATTCTCTTGAGAAAGAGTCTCTCACTGATCCTGGAGCTAGGCTGGTAGCCAATAAGTCCCAGAGGTCCTCTGTCCATCTACCCCTACATAGCACCAGGGTTTCAGTAAATCTGGAATCATGCCTTGAACTCACAGCTGAGGTAGACTGAGTGTTTATGATGATGCTAATATTATTGGACTATGCAGTGTAATTTGGTTGGGGATTCGTAGCTGCACTGAGCTATGCCTACTTCTTATCTTGTGTAATCAAGTCATAATAGAACTCTGTAGAGAACAAAGCAGTGTTTTACTAGAACTACTCTCTCTGCCACTGCCTCAGCTCATATTGTTTGTTCATAGGCTTCCCTATAACACTCATTATTCTTGTACCTGCTGTGCAATCTGTAATCTGCTCCCCTACCTATATTGGGCTCAGAATGGCTGCACGAGCCATAAGCCCACATCAATTGGTAACAAAGGAAATGCCCCATAGCCTTGGCAGTCTGATGAGGACATTTTCTTAATGGAGATCCTGTCTTTCCAGATGACCCTCGCCTGTACCAAGTTGATCAAACTCCTATCCAGCAACCAAATAAGACATAGTGATAGGATTTCAACATATTTGGAATTCAGACAAACTTGGACATTTCCATGGTGATTGTTTAAGAGAAGCCAGAGTATAGCAGGGACTAGAGAGACTGACCCCACTATAGCTCTGTGAGGGGGGATGTGGAGTCAACATTGTGAAGGAAAAAGTGGGATGGAGATTGAGGTGCCATAGGATCCTGAGACACCTCAAAGAGTCCTGATCTGCAGTATACAGCATTAGATCTAAGATGGCTCCCGTGAGACAGCAAAAGGGAACTAAGGCCAGGGTGGTGGTTGCTTCCCCCATCTTCATGAATGTCCTAACAGGTGACAACAATATTGAACTGACTGTTCAGCCAGCCCCAGGATCCTATTTCCTCTACTTCCCAAACACTGGAATTGGCTGCCGCATCAAGGTTGAAACTCTGGTCCTCAGGCTTACATGGCAAGCACTTTACTAACTGAGTCCCACCGTCCCATTCTGAGTTACCTCAGCAGGCAGGGTTTTCACTGAGGCAAATAGTTTATTTGCTGGACAATAAACTCAGATCTGCTCCCTGATGTTGGCCTTCCAATTCTAATTACCTAGGATTAATCATGGGACTCCATTGCCTCTCATTTCCATCCTTGGTCCTGTATCCACAGAATAGGGAACTGCTGGGGAGACAAAGCATTCAAAGATAGAAAAACCCAGTATACAGTAGTGCCCTTGCTCTCTTGATTTCATTTCTTACTTTGCTCTGAACTTCATCATCAACTTCTTTCTGCATCTCAACCAATGGAATTAGCATACTCAGGCCACTCAAGACCTCCTGGTCTTCTCCTTAGAATAAGAATCCAGTGACAATGTGTTAAAACAAATTTAGGTGTGTCAAAATAAGTCTACCATGAATTAATTCCTTGTCTTCAGGAGTTAGAAGAAAGTCAACATCTCAATTCTTCTGATAGGAGGGCAGGGAAAGGTAGAGGGGGTGGGCAGATGGTAAAAGATGCACTGCAAGGCCCTAAGTTGCCAGGGAAACTAAGAAAATGTTCAGAAAATTAAAAAGTGTACTTATCTTTTGGCATTCTGTTGCTTACTGTTGTCATAGATAATTCTCACAGCACCTTGCCCATGGGATTATTTGAACATAGCACAGAACTTCTTCTTCTTCTTCTTCTTCTTCTTCTTCTTCTTCTTCTTCTTCTTCTTCTTCTTCTTCTTCTTCTTCTTCTTCTTCTTCTTCCTCTTCTTCCTCTTCTTCCTCTTCTTCTTCTTTTGTTTTTTTTCGAGACAGGGTTTCTCTGTATAGCCCTGGCTGTCCTGGAACTCACTCTGTAGACTAGGCTGGCCTCGAACTCAGAAATCCACTTGCCTCCGCCTCCCAAGTGCTGGGATTAAAGACGTGCGCCACCACCGCCCGGCACAGAACTGCTTCTTGCCTAACTTGTTGTCTGTAAACTTGCTCAATAAGGAATTCATATTCATCCAATGGAAAGATGACAGAGCTGTGGAGCTGTGGAGCTGTGGAGCTGGGTCCTGCCTGGACTACGTATGCATCGGTGTCTGAAGGGACCAAACCAAATCTCATGTGCTGAGACCTGATCATCTATGTATCCCAGGTTTTTAGCAACTAGTAACAATTTAAATTCATTAAAATTAAACAATTTAATAAAATTACGTCTGTTTACCATACAAGCTTCTTGTCAAATGCCTGGCAAAAACCTTCAGGTGCTCATAGAGGCCATGTTGGGCAGTGCAGATGAGTGAAAAACTCTACTGCAAAGCACTCATGGAGAAGAACTAGCTGTCACTGGGTTCAAGAGCAAATACAAATTTTACATCCTGAAATATATTGTTAAACATAAGATCAGGAGCATGGGTGGGATGAAATGTAGTCCCACAAGGATGAAATGTAATCTTGGGTGTGAGAAAAATAAAAATCTACTTCTGAGGATTAAGAGTCTGGATGTTTGAGCCTGTAAAACGTAAGGCTCTCCTCATTTCATTTATTGAGATTAACAGTCCAAATCAACTTCACACTCTGCTGAACCTCTCAGAGAATCTATCTCCTTTGTCAGGAGTGGCTGAGTTGACCTACTGGTCAACCAGGGTATGCCCTCATTAGTGCAATGGAGACTTGCTGCACAAGGTTGTTCTAGTGATGAGTTGGGCTTTGACCTTTGTGTTAGAAATGCTAACTCCCTCTAGAAGTCCATGGAATGTGACTGCATCCAAAGAAGACAGAGGAAGCCAGGTGCTTATTTCATTCAGAGAATTTGAACACAGAAGCCAAATGCTGATGCTCTGAGTCTGGCTGACTGAAGGAAACCCACCAACTGAAGGGAATTAAAAATCCCACAGCAGCTGGGATGAGCCAGGATTCTCACAGTGATGGTGTATGCAAAAAGCAGTGGAAGAAATACAAGCCAACCAGTCACATTTTTTTTTCTTGGAGAAAACAGCTCTCTTTGTTTTCAGAGTCTCCTTTCTCCCAGGGCCTCTGATATGATATTTGAATGAGGCAGAATGGGGGTGGGAGTTAGGCAAGCCCCACAGAATCAAAGCCAGCCTTCCCCCAAGATAATGGAGTTCTTTTCTTCCCGTGCCAAGCTTTTCTGACAGTCTCATTCTGAGTTCTTTCCCAGGAGGCTCCTCAGTTCCTGAAACAGTCTCCTGGCAGACCCACCCTGCCAGGCAGCCAGATACATCTGAATACCAGTAGCAAGCAATACAGCTGGATACTTGTTAGAACAGGAGTCACTGCAGCCTACCATGTGTCAGGATCTTTCAGGGCTTTGCTTAGTTGATTCCTCAAAATAAAGAACAAGAGAGTACCTGCTTCTCTTAGTTGATAAAGTGCTTGGCTTTTGAGCACAGGGTTCTGAACTTGACTCTTCCCCCCAAACCCATATAAAAAGCTAAGTATGGTGATGCATACTTCTTTTCTTAATGTTGACAAAGCAGAGATGGGTGAATACTTGATTTCTTGACCAGCCAGCCTGGCCAAGTTGGATAGTTGTGGCCCAGTAATAGGACTTTGTCTACAAAACAAAGGAAAGACATCAGATGTTGACTTCTGGCATCTACACAAATGTGCACATGCAGTCAAAAATACGTATTCTCATTCTCACATAAATTTGAACATAGCTGTTGAACACACAAGGCATACACACAAGCACATTTTCTTGAATCCTTGAGGCATACTTGATAATGAAGAATCTCAATCCAGATAGCCATAATGTTGAATCTCTGACATTGCTGTGACTACATTGCATTCTCAATCCAGTTAACAGTCTTTGAAACTCAAAATCTGTTTCCTTCTGCTGTAGGATTTTGAGCTTGAAAGAGTCATGAGTGGTAAGGAATGAGGGATAGAGTTTAGCTTGTTGATATTGACAAGATCCTGGAGACTGGGCCTTTTATTCTTGTTTGTTTTAGTTACAAAACATTCTCTGCAAATTGCTTAGAGTTACAAATTTAGGGGTTAGAGAGGCAGCTCAGTGGTTAAGAATACTGGCTCTTCTTTCAGAGAAATCAAGCTCAATTCCAATCACAAACTTTAGGAAGCTCACAATGACCTGTAACTCATGTCATGGGATCCTTTTTAGTATTCTGTGGGTACTTGTACACATATCTAAACACATACACAAAATTAAAAAAATTAGAGGATTATACACTAGTAGAAATGAGCAGAGGCAATTGATATCGGAACCAGCTTTATGTTTTCCCCTTGGGTGTGTGTTTTTGACAAGATGGGATATATAGAATTTCCTGGGACTGATTTAAATTTATGCAGATAAAATTCACAATGATCGATCAAGTTCAAGACCTTGTTGGGGGAGGAGTCATATAAAAATTTAGTAACATTCAACAGTTGAGTGGCAAATATGAGTACAATGTCTACTTGGGGTAGCTTTAAGAAAAGCACTTACTTCACATAAAAGTTGACACAGCATTGAATAAGAACTAAGGCTGATTGAAAATGGAAGAAATTTTATTTTTCCCTTTTGATTTTAAAATATATTTATTGATTATATATATAGGTGCCTGTGTAGGACAGAAGAGAGTGTAACAGAAGAGTGAAGTAACAGGTGGTTTTGTGTAGCCTGACTTGAGGAATAGGAACAAAACTCAAGTCTTCTAGAAAGAAGATTAGCAAGTGTATTTTGCCATCTCCTCAGCATGGAAAATTCTTTCCAAGCAGTTTTCCTGAAGTTGGGTTATTGTCTATGACTATTGGAACCTTTCTGCCTCCTGTGGCTGTCCTGTATGCTTCTACTGGTGCAGATTGGACTATCTAGGCAATTGACATCAACCTACAAAACTTCTGCAGAGGAGAAAGTTTGATCCAAATGCTCAGAAGAAATTCATGGGCTTATAAGAACCTTTGTTTGTGGACTGTATATTTAGGACACCCAGATTTCAAGCAATATTCAGTGAGGACTGGCAGCTCTATGAACTTATAATAGTCTCAAAACAAGATGTGAAATAAACTGACAACTTAGAATTTCTGACTTTCTTCAGGTATTCTTTTCTCACTCTATGTACTTTGGTTAAATCAGGAGTACAGTGATGTGTCTATGTATGCTATTCTTATTTCTTTCTTTCTTTCTTTTTTTTTTTTTTTTTTTTTTTTTTTTGAGACAGGGTTTCTCTGTGTATTCCTGGCTGTCCTG
>JADRCD010152918.1:0-11866 GCA_019843815.1 Montemys delectorum
GTGTGTCCTGGGTCCATTTCCATGTTCTGAGAACCTGAAAATCCCAGTAAGGGTGTCCTGCAGACCCCATCTACACATCATTGTCTCCTAAGTTAACCTGGCCAAGAACAAACCATAGTTTCAGACCCCAAATCCAGTTCTGCTCCCTCTGCAGACAGAGGCAGATGCCGCCTGAAAGAAACAATGTAGTAATTTAGGCTAGAAAGTCTAGTTGGGAAGGGAAGGAACACAAAATATTGTTGGCGCCTAGAATTGCCAGATGGATCGTCTCCATCCATCATATGACTATGTAATTGCTGAGAAAAAAAAAATGTTCCCCGCAAAAATATTTGCAAATATTTCCAGCCAAATGATCAGAATCAAAAGTATCTGGCTAATTCGATACACCAAAATAAAATAAGCACTTCTGTCAAAAAGTAATCAGAGACCCACCATTCCAAAGCCCACCCCCCACTGGGCTAGTAGAGACCAGATGAAATGTTCCAGGAACTCGGGCTTTGATTTAAAATTGTATTATGTTTTGTGTCCTGTATATGTCTTCAAAACAGCACATCAGTTTTTTTAAATGACTCTATGGGGCCTGTCTAAAACATAACATGATGCTCTTGTCTCTTCGGAGTCTTCCCTCCTGGAACACCACCCATTGCTGGGAAGGGCCAGAGGGGTAGAGACTCCGGTCCTACTGTCATGGTTTCTTTAATAGTTTCAGAGTTGTCTATTATTAATTTTTATGCGTTTCTCTATTTATTTTTGCGAGAGGTGGTACACTGGGCAAGTATTGTAGAGATACAGGTATCCGTGCAAGCATGAGGCATTGGCTGCCTCCCCCATCTTTTCTAGTGAGACAGATCTCTCACTGAACTTGAAGCTTCAGCTAGGCTGGCTGGCCAGCAAGTTCCTGGTACCCACCTGTCTCCATTCTCCAACACATCGATTACAGGTGTACAGTCGTGCCCAACATTTATGTGGGTGTCAGGGATTTGAACTCAGGCCCTCTTGCTTTCATAGCAAGCACTTTTACCCAATGACCTGTCTCCTCAACCCTTCTCAAAGTTGTCACTGGCTTCACTATGTAAACAGCTTCATTCCTCTTAAGGCTATGCGATGTGTGAGTCTTTTGGTATCTTAATACGTTGCTTCACAGCACTACCTGTCTTAGCGTCAAGTCAGACCTCCACCCAAACAGGAAACTTGTCTCTAATACATCTCTCCACCAGACACTTGTTCATCTCAGATCCATTCCTGCCGACCCCGAACTCCATCCATACCTGCTTTCTCCATATTCCCCTCTGGGGTGACAGTGAATAAGGTTACGTCCTTTCCAAAGATGGGAAGCAAGGACTATGAGCAGCCCACCCCACCGGACCCCACCCCACCCCACCCCAAGCTGGCTTTCTCAATTCTCTAAGTTATGATCCGAGGACTCCTGGCCAGTCCTTTATGGGGCTTTGTTTCTGGTGTGGAGATAGAGTACGCTCAGGACTCTCATCTGGCCGAGCAGCCAACGGCTCCATTCAATGTCCACTTCAACGCCTATGTCTCAGAAAGCCTATCCGTCCTTCCTGGGTTTGGAAACCATCCTGCCCTGGATCTGCATGCCTATGTCTCAGCTTACTCACAACTCACATCTTCAGGTTTATCTACACTCGCTGTTCTGGGCCATGTTCCTGCTATGCTGATTCAGGCCCTCTGACAGACAGTATTTTCAATGATGGCTGCACAGACCTGTCTGTCTGGGCTCCCCTTTCCAGCCACCCCAGATTGTCCTGCTTGGAATCCAGGTGGTCTGCATTAGTGATGGAAGCATTGGGTAACTACACATGTGCCCCAAGGGCTTCATGCAGCTGGTACTCTACCAATTGAGTGTCATCCATGTCCCTCAAGAGAGATCTTTATGTTGTAATCAATTGGCCTCCACTCTGCCCTTCCATAGTACATCAATTTAAGCATGGTTATGCAATCAGTAGTGAGGTGCATGCCTGTAATCCTAGCACTCTGGAGGGTAGGAAATTCCAGGCCACTTTCCACTGTACAGCAAGGAAGACCCTATCTCAAAAAAAGAACAAGCAAATAAGTCTTAATAAAATTTAAAATGTACTTTTAGTCTCTAAGCAGAAGGGGGCAGCAGAGTACAGGTCCAGCAACAAGGCACCCTCAGACATTAGGCTTGGAGTAGGCCCATTTATCTCTGCTAAATTCCTGCCTGGATCTTCATGGTTCTTTGGGCCGTTTCCCTCCAAAGCACATTTCCAACTAAGAAGGACTGAAGTGATCTTAGCAGCCACGGCATATCAAAATGCCAGTGCCACAAACTAATTTACACTGGAACGTAAAAGGGACTGTAATCCCTGACCATCAGGTTTACAGCCACCCACTGAAGAAGGGAAAGAAAATGCGGCTCGTTACACAATGATACTCTATGCAGCCATAGGGAGAATGGGATCATGACATTTGCAGAGAAAACAAACAGAACTGGTCTTATTGCATTAAGCATCCTAGACTCAGAAAAAAAAAAAATGCCACATGTCTTCTCAAATACAGATCCTAGACTTTCATATTTACGTGTGTGTAGAGAGACGGTGAGTACAGGTCATACAGAGGAGGAAAAGAGGTTTCCTGGGCCAGGGAGCAAGAGGCAGGGAGATAAAGAAAGTAACAAAATACCCAGGAGGAGAGGGGCCAGCAAGAGGCAGATGGGGGTTCTGGGGAGGGGTGTGGGAAAGGAAGTTCAAAAGAACAAAAGGTGCTTAGTGAAAATGGCTCATGGCAGGGAGCCATGCAGGCCAGAGCACAGCAGTCTCTAGGCCACTTGTCTAGGGGAGGGCAGCCTGCTGAGGGAGGACAGTCAGACATCCGTGTTTCCTGAGTTGAATCTGATAGTTTCATATTGCTCTGTACTTCACATCACTGCTGTGTCACCGGAGAAGATGAGAATCAAAGGAGGTGAGGGACCGAGGCTTCACACTCACCCTGTTGCTCTCTCTCTGGGAGTCTGTTCCCCAGCCTGTAGACTCTATTACCACACAGCCAAACCTCCCAACTGAAAACACACAGCCCATTTCTACACACCCCTCAGCTATTGTTCTATTTTGTGATCTCCTTCACACACACACACACACACACACACACACACACACACGTGACATGCATCTGGAAACAGATCACCGTCTGTGATCCCCTGAACTCAGTCAAGCTCGCACTGCCATAATTACCCTGGAGTCTTCTTGCTCCATCCAAAAGACGAGTCCCACACTAACTAGCTGCAGACCAGGACACCAGAGTCCTCTCTCCTCACCCACCATCCCAACCCATCCACAGGGATGACCACCTGCATCTATTCATTCAGCTGAATGCCGAAAACAACAGAGAACCTACTTCAGCCCCAGCCCCAGATTCCTCCCCTGACCATAGGTCACCCACAACAGACAGGACTTCCCAAAGATGAAATAATAATCAGATTATTCTGGAAGAAACTGAGCCCAGGGAGAACTAAATCTTAGAAACTCACAGAAGAGATCTACTTAGCTGCTTTCTCCAACTCAAAGAATCTTGAGAAATTTAACCTCCGATCCTCAAAGGGCTCACAAGAACACATTCTCCAAAGAAGGTGGCAACAAAATATAGCCAGTATACGCTAACAAAATGACCTGAACTGAAGCCCCGTTTCATCTCACTCCGTCTCTCGTGATTCTGTGTTATTGCTGAAATCTGTGTTTCTTGATTTCATGAAGTCTGACCTGATGAGATGTGCTGCCATGGTTATTACCAATGCTTAGAATTGTTAATGCCTGGGGCATTAGTAAGAAAACAGGGGTGCATGCCTGGCTTCTAGCTAAGGATAAGGAGTTAGAGCTGGTAGAAGAAATGCCTGTGGATCGTGGAGAATTGTTACCACTGAGTCCATCTTGAATATCATAGCAGAAGGGAGAGGGGGAAAGGACATAGAGAATTAAGGTCAACAAAATGACGGAAGACGTCTACATCAGAGGAAGAATGGGCAAGGGACGTGTGGGTCCTTCTCATCCTAGGCTTTCCTATTACCCTTAAGAACACGTAACAGTGCACTGTTCCAGCCATATCCAGTAATTAGATGGCTGGACAAACCTACTTCATCCTGGAACCAGCAAGAAAGGAGCTGGCTGTCTTCACCCAAGCTGTGACCTGCCCCTACCATGCCACCTAACCCTGTTTACTCCAAGCACTCAGAGCTGTGGCACCTTGGAGCAGTGACAAGAGGTGACTCAAGACTCCTCAGGACTCAGGGAAGGTAACGCTCCACAGAGAAAGGAGCAACTGATGATCTGCCGCCCATCTCACTCCTTCCAGCTCCTTCCCTGAACAAGACTCAACCATCCTTCCACTAGATGAGATGTTTCTCGGAGGACTCTGCTTGAGCCTAATGTCTCTCCCATCACCACCCGCTGACCCAGATGTCTTGGCTAAGGATGCCATCCTGGGTGAGCTGGTCTAATTACTACCTCTTCTCAGACTCCTGTGGCTTCCTGCCTCCTTCCCTGGGATTCAGTCCCCCTCCAGGGGACCACATACAGGCAGAAGAAGCAATTAACATGGATATTTCTGCAAGCTGGAAAGTCTCATAATTAAAACTTTCTTTGCAAGATCTCAGGAGTCTAAATAACCCTAAGGGCAGAAGAATTCTAATATCAGGAAATGAGGTCGGTGGGACCAGACGAACTTGGCAGTACCGGGGCCCTGAAATGTTACTCCAGGGCCTAATTATCGGATGTAAATATTTCTGTTGATTAAAACATCATGATAAGCAGCTACGTTCATTAAGAGCGTTTAACGTGCTCAGAAAATGTCTGTAAAAGCAGCTGTACTTACAATCCGCTGCTCAGTCAGAAGTTGGTGCTAAAATAAGCATTTCCCAGGCTTAGAAAAGATAGGTCTAATAGAGAGCCGGCAGCCACCTCTTAAAGGAAGGAGCATTGATTCGATAGCACGTGTAGGTAAGTGAAGAACACCAACTGATGGATGCTGATCACCATGGCAACAATGGTGAATACTGACTCTTGGAAAACCAAACACATTTGCAACATAATTATTCTATCAACAAGCTTGGAAATGGTATCTGTCTAAGCCCAGATAAGAGCAGTTGTCAAGTCCAGCAGAAGCCTCATCTTTGTCTGAAGAAAACCAAAAGCCTGGCACTGGATAGCGCTTAGACTCTAGACATGATATGCCAAATGTGACTCAGGCTGAAAAAAGACAAACCTGTTTCATGAGTGGGATAGACACCTGTTTCAACAAGTGCCCACTGACAGATCACCCAGGAAGGCCCAGGTAGAGGAGCAAGGCATTGCCTCTTACACAAAAGATTGCTCACACACAGTTTTCTGCTATTTGTGAAGCCATACATGTACACACACACACACACACACACACACACACACACACACACACACACACCACTGCCTCAAAGCACTAAAAAATCTCAGCTGTGATATTTAATTCTACAAAGATCTGAGCCCGCTGAACCTTGCAGAGATATTTGTCCACACCAAACACATCACCTTTATAGGTTCTACTGCCCAGAGCAACTTCACATGCTCAACCAGCCACAGAGCTCACTCTCTAGGGACACACTGCTGCCTGGTCCATCCCTCACACTGTGAGAACAAGCTGAGCCACAGACAGATTCCAGGACCTTGTCCTTGCCAGAAAACACAAGGTAAGCCAACTGTCCCCAAGTGAAAATAGTCCCAGAGGACCCCTGATCTCACATGTGGAAACTGTGGGCATGGGGAATTGGTGGGCTGCATTAGTCAGTGTGTGTAGGAAACCCCCCACTCACAGGACCTACCCAGAGCTCTCAGAAGAGTGTCCTGCTTCAAGGGCTCGGTAAAAAACAGCAAATGAAAGAACAAAGATTTTGGAGAGCGTGTGGACATCAAATGGGAAAAATGCCTCTGTCCAGACCCAGAAGACAGAAGCAGCAGAAAGACTGAACGATGGGAGCTGTGACTCAGCTTACAGCATGCCTGCCTAGCATACTAGAATCCTGCATTCATTCCTACAAACCAGGTGTGGCACACACCTGTAACCCCAGCATGAGCAAGATAGAGGAAAGATGGTCAGATGTTCAAGGTCGTCCTCAGGCTACACAACAAGTTTGCGGCAAGTCTGGGATACATCAGTGAATATATTAGCCAAAAAAAAATTAATAACAATAATAAAGAATTTTTAAAAGCAATAGAGAAGGGACAAGCACACCAGCAAATATAAAAACTCAATTTCCACCAAGAGAGTTATTGGAGGCTAATTCAGACCATGCAGGCAGACAGCCAAATTATTCTTGCAATTCTATTAAAGTTGGCAAAAACAGGAGGACCTGAGTTAATGGTCAACATAAACCTCTTTTCACCAGAAAATGAGCTTGACTCAGACTGCCTTCAGCCTGCTTGCTTGTGGGGGCAGTTCACAGACAGAGCTCTGTAGCCTGGAGAATTAAAGGGGACACACTACATTCCTGGCCCCTTTGCCCTGTCAAAAACAAAAAACAAACAAAAAACAAAAAACAAAAAAACAAAACATGTGACTTATTGGCACAACTGTCTCATTCACTATTGCTTTATCTGAAGCAACCTAGGCCCTGAGTGGCCCTTCCTGATAAATGTCTGAGCACCACCGGTCCTTTCAATATACTGATCTCAATGATATCAGCAACCGGGGAGTGTTTGCTATCTCCCAGGCAGCAGGGAATGATGGCATCCAACTCATGTCCATTAACTGTACACTGTGTGGAAAAACTGATCTTGGTTTCATGGGTAGAGCCTGCTTTCATGGACCTGTCTTTCCAGGGAGAGAAGGAAAAAAATGGAAGGAAATGTAGAGCCATGGAAGATAGCTCAGTGGGTCAAAAGACTTGTGCAAGCCTGATGGTGTGAGTTAAATCTCTGGAACTAATATAAAAAATCCAGATGCAGGTGCAGACACATGGAATCCCAGCCCTCCCTCAGGAGGGTAGGGACAGAGATAGATGGGGCATGTCCTCAAGTTCCAGGAGCAGCTGCCTTGGAGGGCACAGAAGCAAGACTCTCCAACAAGATGGAAGGAGAAAACCAACTCTGGAAAGCTGTCCTCTGATCTCCATGTGTGCATCATGGCAAGTGCGCGCCTGCACTCACATGCATAGCACATACACAGATGCACAGTGCACGCACACACACACACACACACACACACACACACATACGATGTTGACGATGATGACGACGACGACAAAGACGACGGTGGTGGTGGTGGTGGTGGTTGTGGTGGTGGTGGTGGTGGTGGTGATAAATATTTTTAGTTTGAATATTGGACTATGTACTGGTCAGGTATGTTGACTTGACAAAAAAAAAAAAACTAGAGTTATCTGGGAAAAGAATCTCAACTGAGAAAATGTCACAACCATTGGGTTGCCTGTGGGCAAATCTATAGACCATTTTCTTGATTAATGACTGAAGTATGAGGGTCTAGGCCACTGTGAGAGGAGCCACTCGTGGGCAGGTAGTTCTGTGCTGTATGAGAAAGCAGACTGACCCAGAACAAGAGAACAAGCCAGGAAGCAGCACCCATCTGTGGTCTTTGTTTCAGTTACAACCTCCAGACTCTTGCCTTGCGTTCCCACCTTGGCTCTTCCAGTGGACTACGACCCAGGATTTGTAACCCAAATAAACCTTCTCCCCACTAGTTTGCTTTTGATCATGTTGCTGGTAAGATGGGTCAATTGGGTAAAAAAAAGAAAAGGAAAAAAAAATGCTTGCCACTAAGCCTGACAACTTGAGTCCCTACTTCAGGACCCATATGGCAAAAATAGAGAGCCAACCCTTCAACTTGTCCCCCCTTGAAAGGTGGCAGGCTCATAGCTACCTGCCACCCGCCTCCCTCAACACACAACACATAAAGCTGTGACTCATTTTTAAATATTTTTTTAATTATTTATTTATTTTGCCTGCGTGTTTACCTGTACACCACATAGATGCCTGGTGTCCAAGGAGGCCAGGAGAGGACATTAAATCCCCTGGAATTGAAGTCACAGGTAGTTGGAAGCCACCATGTTGGAATCAACATGTCCTCTGAAAGAACACCAGTATCCTTAAACATTGAGCCATCTCTCCAGCCCCCAATAATTTTCCTTCAAAATAAGAATAGAATGTGCCACATGGCGATGGGAATGTGTCAGGTAGCGATCACAGCTATGAAGAAGAAAACAGGGCAGAGATACCAGATGGTGACAGTGTGAGATTTGTTGTTCTGACTAAGACTCCCAAGAGTGTCCTGACAAGACACGCTGGCTTCCTTACTGTAACACTGCAATCAATAAGAGAGCACACACTCAGCTGGGATCTTTGTCTAACTCAGAGAGCACCCAAAACCCAGCAGATTAGCAGATTTGAAAGACTGAATTGGGGACAGCTTGAGGATGCTTTGGGGTATGTAGGTGGGGAAGTAGGACTAGTTCCGTGGTGTCCCTATTGAGACAGGGCTTTTGGAAGACCAAGCTGCCATTCCATATTCAGTTACCCAACCCAGACACTCTTGTGGATGCCACAAGTACTGGCTGACAGGAGCCTGATACAGCTGTCTCCTGAGAGGCTCTGACAGTGCCCGACTAATACAGAAGTGAAGGCTCACGGCCATCCATTGGACTGAGCCCAAAGGAGGAGCTAGACAAAGAACCCAAGGAGCTGAAGGAGTCTCTAGCCCTATAGGAGGAACAACAATATAAACTAACCAGTAACCCCCAAGAGCTCCCAGGGTCTAAACCACCAATCAAAGAGTACACATGGTGGGACTCATGGCTCCAGCTGCGTATGTAGCAAAGGATGGCCTTGTGGGACATCAATGAGAGGGGAGGCCTTTGGTCTCGTGAAGGCTTGATGCCCCAGTGTAGGGGAATGCCAGGCCAGGGAAGTGGGAGAGGGTGGGTTAGTGAGCAGGGGGAGGGGGGCTTTCAGGGGGACAAAATTTGCATGTAAATAAAGAAAACATCTAACAATAAATAGATAGATAGATAGATAGATAGATAGATAGATAGATAGATAAGAAGGCCAGGCTGCTCCCCCACTGGAGAAAGCCAAGGGTGGTGATCTTCATGCCCTGATCCCACTGCCTCTACCTCCCAAGTGCTGGGCCACAGACATGTAGCGCCATGTCTGACTGACTGACTGACTGACTGACTGACTGAGGGTCTTGTTCCCATGTGCAGGCAGGAGAAGGAGGCAACTGTCATGGGAACATGTGACCACGTTCACAACTTAAACAATGCATCCTGACATTATTACACAGAGGCTTTTTGTTTTCCCTTGATCCACCCAAGACACGGGTGGTCCTATGGGAAGCAGGTGGGCATCCTGTAGCGCTTTCACATTGAGCAGGAGCATGCCATAACCAAGCTGGGACTAATGTGCTGGCTTCTGTGCGTCAGGGAGCTGCTGCTTTTTCTCATGTCTACTGTAGCCTAGCCATCCAAGGCACTACTGTTAGTGTTCTGTTCTTATTAAATCAGGAAATTAAGGCCAAGGAGATGGCCCATTGAGTAAAGATCGCGGCCACACTAACCTAGGCACCTTAATTTCATCCCTCGAAACCAAGTAAAGGTGGAAAGTGAAATCTGGCGCCACAAAGCTGACCTTTGACCTCTATACAAGGTGCCATTGCATCCATGCTCCATACCCACCTCTCTCTCTCTCTCTCGCTTTCTCTTTCTCTTTCTCTCTCTCTCTCTCTCTCTCTCTCTCTCTCTCTCTCTCTCTCACACACACACACACACACACACACACACACACACACACCCTCACACACACCCTCACACACACCCACCCACACACACACACACACACACCCTCATCACCTGAGGATGTATTTGGTTGTTTAATCATGTGCATATGTGGGTGTATTGTCTATGTGTGCATGTGCACATGCGTTCAGATGCCTGGGGATGTTAGAAAAGGAATGTTGGATGCTCTGGAGCTGCAGTTTTAGGCAGTTGTGAGACTCCAACCATGGATGCTGGGTACTAAAGTCAAGTCCTCTAGCAGCCAGCACCTTTAATCACTGACTCATCTCCCCAGCACCAAAAGAAATTTTTTTAAATAAAACAAAAAAGTCAGGAAACTACATGTTATGTGGTTATGTGCTTTTAAGCAAAGCCTTCACTCTTTGAGAGGTCAAAGAGGAAGGCTCTTGGGATGCATGGCACTTAGAAAGCTATCAGGCTCATGAGGTTCCTTCCCCCAAAGTTATGTAAAGACACCAAACAGCTGCTCTAGGAGACTCTCCTGTGAAGCTGCCTGCAGGTCGAGCTCCAGGGATGCAGCTTGGGTGGGATCCTGAGTGTCCACGCAGGGATGAACAGTGAAGCGGCTACCTTGGGTTGTCCACACTCCACTCCCCTAAAGTGCTCTAATAAAGCCATTGGTTCACTAAGCTAAACATGGTTAGCGTCATTTCTTTGTCTGTCATCTGTGCCCTGTCTGGACTGCATTGGATTTTGTTCCTGCCGCTCTAGAAAAAGTCATTCAACACTAAGGTCCAGAAAGGATAAGGCCTTAGTCAAAAGAAAAAAAAAAAACACGAAAACCAGGAAGCAAATTTGGTGGACCTGCCTTCCTGTGCTGGATAGTTTTATGTCAACTTGACACAAATGAAGTCATCTGAGAGGAGGGAATCTCAGCTCCATAAGATCAGGCTGTAGGCAAGCCTACAGGGCATTTACTTAATTAGTGGTTGATGGGGAAGGGCTATCCCATTGTGGGTGGTACCACTCCTGGGCTGGAGGTCTTGGGTTCTATAAGAAAGCAAACTGAGCAAGCCAAGAGGAGTAAACCGGTAAGCAGCACCCCTCCATGGCCTCTGCATCAGCTCCTGCCTCCAGGTTCCTGCACTGTCTGAATGCCTGTCCTGATTCCTTTCAATGAACAGTGATGTGGAAGTTGTAAGCCAAATAAACAGTTTTCTCTCCCATTTGCTTTTGATCATGGTGTTTCCTCACAGGAACAGAAACCAAGACACTTCCCTACCAGCCTCCTGTGATCCACACACGTGTCTCTCCAACTCTGCAAGCTGGGAACGCCTTGGCATGCCATTGTCCTCAAAGAGGACACAGGAAAGGTCAGAGGGTCAATGCAAAACTCGAGGGAGAAGCCACTACCAGTAGATGCTCACTGTCTATGCCAGAGGATATGTAAATGTTCAATAAATTAAGTCACAGGGTCACCATCAAAGCAAACATTTATCTCCTAGGGAAGAGGAAACATTTTCTGCCTTATTTAAATCAAAAGGTTTGTATTTACTTAACAATCAAAACAAATTTATTCAGCAATTTAAGAACTATAACCAAACTTTTAAGTCCTGGAATAAGCATGTTAAAGACGTGTAAGGGAATCTTCTTGAACACACAGGTAACACAGGGTGTCTCCGTCAGGGTTTCTATGCCGCACAGAACACCATGACCAAGAAGCAAGCTGGGGAGGAAAGGGTTTATTCAGCTTACACTTCCACGTTGCTGTTCAGCACCAGAGGAAGTCAGGACTGGAACTCAAGCAGGGCAGGAACTCGGAGGCAGGAGCTAATGCAGAGGCCATGGAGGGATGTTCCTCACTGGCTTGCTTCCCTTGGCTTGCTCAGCCTGCTTTCTTATAGAACCCAAGACTTCCAGCCTAGGGATGGCACTACCCACAAGGGGCCCTCCCCCCTTGATCACTAATTGAGAAAATGCCTTACAGCTGGATCTCACGGAGGCATTTCCTCAAGGCAGGCGCCTTCCTCTGTGATAACTGCAGCCTGTGTCAAGCGGACACACAGAACCAGCTGGTACACATGAAGAAGCAGTTGATATTCATCCTATCCTACCTTTTTA
>JADRCD010152922.1:0-18492 GCA_019843815.1 Montemys delectorum
CTGTACTTTTAAAATGCTGTCCAGGTTTCATACATGAGCTCCCCACAAATATTTATTAAATCAACACATCTTATACATTGCATGCAATGCTCTTGGATGCATAAGCAGGCTAACAAGCATAAGCATCTCTTTATCTATCTCTAAAAAATCTGTAAACCAGTTTTGCAAATGATTTTAAACAGAAAATCTAAATTTGAGTCCCAGCTCTGCTACTAATATGCCATAATGAGAATCAGGGCAAATCAAGGAACTTTCTTGACTCTTCATCTGTACACGGATGCATATTCCCACTCTGTTAATGTCAGAGAATGTTTGCTGACAGGGAGTGATCACACCGTGGATCTGTTGATAACTATTCCATCTGCTTTTCAGAGTGAAGGCCATTCCCTACACATAGTGACTACACAAAGCCATCTCACAGATGCTTGGGTAAGGCAACACTAAAAATGATGAATCCTGGGTTTCTGAGACAAAGCCCATGCTTATATTAGACCCCCACAAAGTTGTCTGTGTATTTGAGTGCTATATTATGAAACTGGTAACTTTAAACTGTAGTGTTCAGAAACTGGAAAGATGGCTCAATGGTTCAGAACACTTTCTATTCTGTCAGAAGACCAGGATGTGGATCTCAGTATGTACATCAGGTATTTCCCACCGATGCACGTAACTCTGGCTTCTGTGGGTTCCTTCACACACACACACATACATACACATACACACACACACACACACACACAAATATGCATATAATACATACATACATACAAATGCATATGCACACAAATACAATAAAATAATTTTTGTCAAAATTTATAATGTTTATAGCAATTTTATAAAATTGCACATTTCTAGATTCATATACCAAAAGGGATCTTAGATAGGCCTAGAAATCTACATTTTAACAAATTTTGTTATGTTTATAGCAATTTCATGAAAATACAAATTTTGGGTTCCCACACCCAAAAGGGTCTTAGATATACCTAGATATCTATATTTCAGTATGATTTTGGGTGGTTCATACCTAGAGGGATTTATGTATTTCATGATATACTTTGAGAGGTCCCAATCTGTTCTATGTAACATTCAAATGCATGGACATTTAGGTGTAGTGCTATAAAACAAACAAACAAACAGCATGAGACATTTAGCAAGAACAATTTCTCTCTCTGAAAATTTTACAACTGGATTATACTGTGTATTTAAGGCAGGTTCTTGTCTGTGAAGCAGAAAGGAATGCAGGCAGTCAAAACAAGTAGATACAAGACATCCAATACAAGTAATGCATTTTCAGCCCTTGTACTTAATTAATCCTCTCACCGACTCTATTCTCATACAGTAGAAGGTGCTGAGGTGTTCAGAGATTGCTCTGTATCACAACAGAGCTCACACAGGACAAAACTTAGTTTGCATTTTGCCCCAACAGAGCAGCATGTAATGTGTTCATGTTTACCCAAAGCTATAGTTTTCCCAGTCACACTTCTCAGCTCTACTACAATACTTTTGGATTTCCAACAGGCAACTCTAAGTCTTAAGGTAGAGCCTAGCTGAGTAAGACTCTGGATTGCTTTCTCTGAGATATCTCTGTTATTATAGAGACAGCGTTCTTCTACCTACCCATTTGGCCATCCTTGACATCTCATTTTGTATCTTATGATGGAGAACTGCCATCTGGAGGGCTTTCTTTCAGGATCTTTCTGAAATTCACCATTGAAATGATTATATTTTCCATCCTGTTTTCCAGGACTCAGCAGCAAGAAAAACAAAAACAAAGAAAATATAAGTTTAAGTTTAAGGCCACTCATTCTATCCTCTAAGACATACATTCTTTGATTATAAAGGAAGAAATAATATATTATATATATATATATATGCCACTAAACATCACTATTATAATATGTTATATCATATATAACAAATAATAATATATATTATTGTATATTATATTATAAATTTTTCATATGTGCATATATACACATATAGTCATACATAATAATTATAATTATTGCATAATTATAATAATTATAACATAATTATAATATAGCAATATATAACAGAATAAAATAATATATAATATACAATACAATGTTATGTATAATTATAGCTAATATGCATAATATGTTACATTTTATTCATCATATCTTTATTTATTTTTCTCTGTAAAAGAGAGAGGCTGAGTAACTGAGTCTATACCTCAGATACATGCCTCTAACTACCTCCATGCCACCAAAATACAGGGAAAGAACATTTAAAGGAAGGAAGGAGATGAAGAAGGTGGAAGAACATGAAGGTACTTTTGAATTGTGAAGTGTGATGGTCATTTAGATCTGGGTTTAATTGTTGCTTCTTTTTAAAGTGGTGTGTGGGAGCAAAAGTGCCCTGTTTGTCTAAATGGTCTTATGAGATTATCTGCAGGAGGCACAGACTTGGGCTCCATGTAGAGGCACATTCTTTTTGTTTCTCAATGTCCTGTTTTCTTCCATTCCATGGGATAGTTTCATGAGGATCACTCATTTATGATGCTCAAGAGGACAAGACTGGAGCTGATGGCTATCATGCATTGAAACACACTCAGGAATGTCCTCCAGGGCGGCTTTGATAGAGTATGACTACACAATTCTCAGGCTCCCCACAGGCTATTTGTAAATGCAGCACAAGGCTCCAGGAGACATAGTCCTCAGAAGAGGAGGACAATTGGAACAGCACCAGGCCAGCTGCCTCTCCCCACCTCTGACTCACTTACTTCCTCTCCAGGCTGGAATCTGATGTTGCCAAGACAGCTGAAACACTCAGTAAATTTCTATTTAAATAGAAGCTAATCAAGAAGTTGAGCTTGGACGTAGATTCCTATTTCTCTGCTGCTACAACTCCATGATTGCCCAACATCACCAGCCAGTGCGTTCTCAGCACCAAAGCCCACCCCCAGGCCCTATGCTGGCCAAGTCCAGCAGCTTTGGCTGGGCATGTCTAAGGCCAGACTTAGCAGTTCATCACACCCAAATATGGCAAGGGTCCTAGACAGCAGAAGCATCACAGCTGGGCTTGAGGTGAGTCAAATCAAAATGCATTTCTCTTCACAGGGGAAGCCATTTTATATAGTGTAGATGTTTGGGTTGAGTGTAGAGGTACTGCAGGCGTAGAACAAAAATTCAAAGTGGCATTTATGGGGAAGAAAAAAAACATCTTGCAAACTATCTCCCAAAATGACTACTGTAAAAGTTACTTTAATCCAATGAAGAAATATACTTTATTATTTTTACATATCATATTAAAGAGCTCATTTCACTATTTTATGCATTTCCACTTTACTGCAGATTTTTAAAATTATAATTGCAATATCTTTTAACACTATGATTTAATTTCCCTGAGGTTGTTTACCTGTATAATGATTAATATAATAATTATTATTATATAATTATAATAAAATAATAATAAAACGCTCACTATATACTCACAATGTGGTGTGCATGATACTCTAAGTGCACTGCAAACAATAACAACAGTCACATCCTCTGTTAAATGCATGGATGCCCTGTTAAGTGTTCTTAGCACATGCAGATCCAAAGCAAACAAAACACAAAGGGCACAAGAAAACCTTGGGGAGTGTCTTATATGTTGTTCCATGACTGTGATACATCCAAACTCAGAAATCATTCAATATTTGTTGTTCCTTGTGCATCCATTGTGTACAAATAAAGCCATTAATACCCAGCTGCCCTGGAGCATCTTCTACCCTCAGAACTCAGTAATTAACTTTTTCTCTGTTTGGTGTGATCCAAACTATAAATCTCACAGAACGTAAGCCCTAAATGTCAGAATATATTTTTAAATTCGGATGGTTAGCATTCTTTCAGGGAAGCAAATGAATACATATCAGTCATACTTCCTGGTCCCTAAAGGACCCGTGAAGAAGCACCTCAGACAAAGGACCCTCTCCTCTCTTGCAGTGTGACAGTGGTGACTCTAGTCTCCCTCCAGCTCTGGCTCCAGCTCCGGCTCTGGCTCCAGCTCTGGTTCCATGGACATCCCAAGATAGCACCGCCATCTCATTCTCATCCCAGCCGCTTGCCTGTGCCTCTTTCATATCTAATATATCAGTTTAGGGAACTGTGCCCTTTGCCTGAGGCACTTCACATTCAGAAGTGTAATCTGTCACTAGGAATTACTTTTTTCCAAGAAGAAATCATCTTGACAGGAAAGAAAGCAAAAATCTTCTCATTAGAAAGAAAATTATTGATTACGGTTGCCAACTTTTTCATTCACAGGACCTTTAGCTCAACTGAGACATCCAGTCCCTCGGGTGCCTGGTCTCCACAACTATAAATTTAACATCTCAGTTTCTGTCACACTCCGCCTGTTACTCTGAGTAGAAAGTAAGTGGGCAGATGACTCATTTGATTCACCGAGCTTGCTCACAGCAGCCTGGCAGTCATGGTTAATGTGAATTCCTATTGCTCCAGTCTAGAAACGCAGCTATACACTAATGTGTCTCAGCTCCCAATCCTAGCTAGAATGTTCTGGAATATTATCCCAATAACCCTGTCAAAATACATAATTAGATTAATAACTCAGCACTCAAAATAAATGAATCCAATATCAGAACACTTTGAGAAAAATAACACAAATCTTCATTATGGGTGTCTCAGGTGTTTACAGAGATGGACACTACAAAACCACTGTGACCATCTCTTTAAAACTTCTCTCTCAAGGCAGGTACCAACCAGAAAATTCTGTCCTTTTTTTTCATATCCAACATCTTGTTTTCCTTGTCTCATACCATGCCTAACTCAGATTAAATTCACTAATTTTCACAATCCCATGCCCCTGACCAGCCTATCAGAAATCCAAAGTTCAGGGGAATGGGAGTTGGTGGCCAGCTTTGAATGCACCTTGAGGGAAGTTGAACCTTATCCAATGCTAGCAACATGATTTTATAACTAGCAAAATAAAAAATAAAAAAATAAAAAAAATAAAAACAAAATTACAAAAACCATTAGGGTCAAAATTTGAATGAGAAGAGAAAAAAAAAATCATGGTTATCTTTAATGATCTTCATGAAAAAGAACAAGGAACAAGTTCACATGTTTCAACACCAAGCAGAGTTCAGAAGTGTGAGAGAAATTGTTTGAAGAAGCCATTGGAGTTCATTTTGTTTGAAGAGGCATTTTCACGCAGCTGAGTAGCCCTGGCCCCGGCCTCTCTGAGCGCTTTGAGAAGCAGGTGAGAAGTCTCATATGTCTCTCTCCGGAATAAAAGATCCTGATTTCTAGACCTAAGGTAATTTTATTAATTTTTATGGATATTAAAAATAAAAGTTTATCTTAAAACAAAATATGTAAAATTATAACTAAGTAATAAAAATAAAATCATCACAAGGAGACAGCAATTGCTAACAACTGACATATTTTATCCATGAAAATAATACCCATATTTTTTACTGTAAAGCTCTCTAATAATGTGTCTGTTAACATTTTTGTATATACCTAGTTTATTATATTAAATTTCTCCAAAATTATGAAAGTCATATGCTTTAATTGTAATCAGAGAGACAGTGAGAAAATAAATAATGAATGATCTCCTGTTTATGGTCATTTCCTGCTTCCTGTTCTCAAGAAATCCTCTCTACTCCCTCAACTCCTTCAAAGTTCTTAGGCCATTCTCAGGAGACAGGGCTATCTCAGAATAGAGTCTCCACTCTAGCTACTAGCAAAGGAGTCTGATTCTTTTTTGTCCTGCAGAGAAACTAAATAGGCTGGGGAGACAGAGTTGGCTGGGATGGAGGACAGCACTATCCTTTGCTCCTCATAGTCCTTCAAAATGTGTGAGGCCCATGGAAATAAGGAATATCAGTTGTTCACACAAACAAAGGAGCCATACAATACAGTCTCATGCACCCCGGTGCATCCTGTATCACTGCCGACAATTGCTATGCTATGGAATCGACCTAGGAGCGTGTCAGTAAACTATCAGTGATATACTGAAGTGTATGAGTTACAAAATTCTTAATGGACTTACCAAGGAAAGAAAAGCAGGAAGAAGGGAGGGAAATGAGGGAAGGAGATGGAGGGGGAAGAGAAAACAAGTAATTTAGATGCTTTATCATGGGAAACTTTAAAAGCACAATAGTGCACATTCTTCTTTGAGAGAATGGTGTCCTAATTTTATAGCAGGATAATAGCTAATGCTAAATATTACTTAGTTTTGTTGCAAGCAAAAGAACACAAACTCTAGTTATAATCAGAACCAAAGTGTAACTCATTGGAAAGACTAGCAGCTCAAAAATGTGTGAGAAAACTGAGGCAGGGTGGGAGAGTTAGGTGCAGAAACTACAGCAGTCCCTACTGGTGTTGCCAGGAGATGTGAGTGTCAACCATTTTGCCTTGTCCTTAGCATCTCAGCAAAGTGAGAAGTGCAGGAGGAGCACCAATCTGTTGCAGCTCAGGAACGCGGTCTTTCCTTATTTTCAGGCAATACATTGATGCTAATAGTTAATTGTCAAATGGAGAGAAAAATTTCCACTTGTAATTTCATAGTTTTCATAAGAAGCAAGAATGGATCCTAGGCAGGTAAAAACCATGAATACCCATGACTTAACACAGGGTATTATTTATAGAGTGGATTTTAGAAGAACTCCTGTCTAGTAAGGTCCAAGTACTCTTTTTTTTAACCATAAATAAACTCCTCTCCTTTTGAAGTCATAGAAAACTGAAAAATGGCTGAGAATAATGCTATTGACAACCTGGTTATACAGTTATGTTTAGTCTGTAAAATTTCATTAACTTCTATACAAATTTTTCTATGCATATATTATCTTTAAAAATAGATTCCATTTTTAAAAGCAGGTACAACACATACCTCATAAATTTTAAAAGTCTTTGAAAAGTCTGAACCATCCAGACTAAATATTTCCTGTGTTGATATTTTGAAACATTGGAACAATGCCAACTGGAGCTCGAACAATGCCAACTTGAACTCTCTTAAATATCAACAATAGAAAACAGTAGTAGACACATAAGAAAAAGGGAGTACAGCAATTAAAATATTTATTACAATGTGAAAAAAATAGAGTAGACTGTAGTCCTTATTGCCGTGACTGGTGACATCCTATTTGTGTCTGTGCTTCCTGGACGTTCTCCTGTCATCTCAACGTCTCAGAACAGAGAAACACATTTTAATTCATAAGAGAGCCTTGGATATTCTAGTCCCATAGAATGAAAGTTTTAATGACAGTTCCATGTTCCATAGTAGTCAAAAGATACACTCTACATTGTTAGAGCAGGTAGCAATGAATTCTTATTAACAGCATAGACATTTAGAATCTAACACATCTCAGAAATAAGACAAATAATATGGCACACAAAGTAGTTGCCTACCCAGTGGTGATGGGGATTTTTCATAAGCAATGACTCTACTATGATTGCCTAACAGAATGTTCTGGTTTGACTTTGAGGTGCACACCCCAGGACTATATGTGTCTGAGTGTTCCATCTATACCAGATACTTCCATGTTGTCAGGTTGGTCGGCTTTGGTTAATGGAGCCTGATAACAGTGCATTTGGATGTAGAAGTCTCAGCTACTTCTCCAGTATCGTTGGACTGAACTTCTGAAACTGTAAGCCATCCCCAATTAACTGCTTCCTTCTTTATATAAGAGTGGTCATAGTATTATGTCTTCTTATAGCAACTGAACATAGACTAAGATAGAGCTTGTACCAGGGAGCGGAGTATTGCTGTGTTCAGCCTAACCTTGATGCTTGGTGATGTAACGTAGACTTGGGCGCTTTGGATTATCAAGTGGAATCTTCTGGTTTCTTTTGAAGGTCAGTTGTGTCAGATGGTGTTTTGCTGGAACAAACACATGAGGGAGTATTTTCCTGAAGCAGACACAAATGAAAGGAAGTTTTGCTAAAGCATACATGTGAAGGAACGTTTCACTAAAGCAGACACAAGAGAAAGGATATTTGGCTAAAGCAAGCATGTGAAAGGATGTAAGATGAAGGATTCTTTGCTAATGACACTCATGTATTGGTTCACCTTACACACATTGTTGAATTCTATTTGTAATGAGTCCATAGAGAGAAATGCACCAAAAAACTTCTCAAGAAGTTTTTACAGCTTCTTGCCACTTCCTTGGACTGGACCGATTGGCAGAGCGATGTCAGATGAAACAGACTCACATGCAGGTTTGCTAAGATAGACTCAAGTGCTGAGGTAAGACACACGGTGAGACAAGATCCATGGAGGACACGTGATGATATTTGGAGGGAGTGAGAGCAGCATGGTTTGGTTTGCTTTCATAGCTAGCTTTGCAATGCTTCTTGGTCTCACTGGTATTCGCTTTGCTGAGAGAGGCACGGCAAAGGATTTCTCCTTACATCTCTGTTGATCCTGGTTCCTCCTGGTTCCTCCTGTGCCAGTTTGGCTGAGGTCTGGTTATCTCTGCTAGGTCATGCCACTACTGCTGATTCCTGTTTGCTATCCCAACACTACCAAACTGGACGGCTGGTGTATTTGTGATGTGCTTGTGAGTGGATTGAGCTGCTGCTGCTGACCTGTGAACTGAACTGCTGATTTCCTGACAATATAGATGAGATTTGATCCAAAGAACAATTTCTAAACAGATCCATTTCCCTCATATCCTAATAACCTTTCTTTCCCACTAATTCTGGTGGGTAGTGGGCTAGAAGGAAGGTTAAAGTATTTAAGAACCAATATTTAAAATGAGGTTGAGAAAACGTTAAGTGACAGGATTTAAGCAAAGCAGTTGAACACTTTAAATGGAGCTTAACAGGCCCTGAGAGGAGTACAGGAGACAGTGGTCTATTGTTGAGAGCAACGTAGGTTATGACAGCCTGACTTAAGAGCTTTCAGAGGAGAAGAATATTAGTAACTGGCCTAGAGATCTTTATTATGATGTTTTGGTGAAGAACATGGCTTCTTTTTGTCCTTGTCTGAAAAGTCTGCCTGAAGCCTGGGACTGGCAGAGGAAATCTCCAGACAGCCTAGTGTTGAATGTGTTGCTTGGTTAACGGTAATCAGTTTTATGTGGATCTACAATGAAAAGGATCAAGCTGAGCAATATACAGATATAGATATAGATATATATAGAGAGAGATAGAGAGATATATAGATATATAAAATGTATAGTTTGAGGAGAAAAGGAACACCAGAAAGTGCAATAACACTCAGTCCAGTGCTCAAGGAATTGAACACTGTAAAGGAAAGCCTGATGGTAGAAGGAACGAAAGGCACAATGACCTCAGGGCAAGAAAGACCTCAGCAAGCTAAGCTTCCAACTTGTGAAAAGGAATGAAAGAAAATATTCAGCAATGAAGGAAACCATTAAAAAACAGAAAACTGATAAAAATGCATTTGTACAAAGGAGCCAAGTTCCAGCCCCGTCAAGTAGCAGAACTTGACAGCTTTGGTTATGTGGTTCTTGCTTTAGAGTCTGGGATGTAAAAAAAGAGGCTGTGGAATCTCCCTCCATGCTTAAGGAAAACCAGTGAGGTTTAGAAAAACACTAAGGTATAAGGGGTGTGCCTGCATGGCGACCCAGAGAGGACACTGTGTGAAGTTCTGGAGGTGGAGCCTGGATTTCTTTGGAGATCCCTCAGTGTCAAAGAACCCAGCATCACGGGAGACCTGCTCAAGAACACCACTAAAAGGATGTGGGACAAGCCCGAGAGAGAAGTGTGTGGCAATTAACAAAACTGAAAGGAGTTGGAGATCTGAAGAGTGCTCAGACATCAGATGTGAAGATTCAGAGTTTGGAGTTTGCCCGGCTGGTTTTAGGACTTGGTCCAATATTTCCTTACTATGTGCATTTTTCTCCCCGTTGGAAAGGTGATTTATTTCCTATGCCATTATATGTTGGAAGTATGGAATCTGCTTTTTGATATTGATTTTCTTTAGGATTTCAAACAGTGTTGAGTCTGTTATGACTACAAGGACTTTTGAATATGGATGGAACACACTTTTACATTATATGTCTGAAAGCCTATAGGGGCAGGGAGGAGAATGTAGTGGTTTTAGCAAGAATGGTCCCCATAAGCCCCCGCCCCCATAGATTTAAATGCTTGGTCATCAAGGGGTGGCACTATTGGAAAGGCTTAGGAAGTATGACCTTGTTGGAATAGGTATGGCCTTGTTGGAGGAAGTGTCACTGAGGGTGGGCTTTGAGGCTTCAAGAACCCAACTCAGGCCCAGTGGCTCTCTCTTCCTGCTCTCTGCAGATCAGGGTGCAGGACGCTCAGCTCCATCTCCAGCACCGCGTCTGCCTGTGTGCTTGTCATGCTCCCTGCCGTGACGATAAGAGACTAAACCTCTGAAACTGTAGAGAAGCCGCAGTCCAATGCTTCTTTTGTATAGCAGCTGTCATGTCCAGTCTTTCTTCACAGCAATAGAACTCAGACTAAATCAGGGCTGTCGAATATTATATCCCAGCATTGAGTCCCAGTCTCTGATTCCTAATCCACCACAGTACAGGAAGTCACATTGCCCAAAGCTACCCTCAAGGTGATGGATAGAATCCTCTAAAATCCTAAACCATAGTAAAGACTCCCTCCCTTAGGTTGCTTCTGTCACGGATTTTGTTGCAGTGCCAAGAGAAGTAGCTGACACCAGAGATTTTTATAGGCTGCATGGGGGTGCTGTTCTACCACTGAGACTCCCAGGATGGCTAGACTGACTCAGCTCATTTAGCAGCAGCATCTGCTGCAGATTCTTGACTACGTGACATTGTAGCCAGCTCTTTGTGCCCATTGGGAAATGCCTTCAGACAGCACGCTTAACCTCTCATAGCCAACCTAGACAAATCGAAAAATCTAAAGATAGGTTATAGCTCTGAAGCCTATTGGTCCTTCCCTTGAGGAAAGATTCCTTCCAAAATGTCCCAATTCTCAGATGCCTAGGGGTTTCAGAAGTACCTGATGTGAGAGTTTTTATACGTTTTTCTTTGTAGTTTGATTCCAGTGGAAACTGCACATCTCAGCAAGGTATGTAATAGCCCTGGTCTTTCCAGTTTCCTAGATTCTAGAAGGATGGTTTCACCCACTTGATGTAAAAACATGATGTCCCACAAGACAGTGACTATAGCATAGAAGAGATCATTTCTGCCCATTCACCCGTGAAATGAGAAAGTAAACAACATTACTGCTCCCGTCAGGGGGAAAAAAAAGACAGTAAAATTCTAGCACTTTCTGATAATAATTATTTAAGCCTAATGTCTTTGTAGAGTAAAAGATGCCTCTCAGGTATCTAGGGCTTATGGATTATATTCTTTTTGTTAATTTTTGAACAAATGTTTGATGTTTTAGCCTTCTGCCCGTGTAAAGGTTATTCATTCTTCACACAGATGACACTCACACAGAGCCTCATGTCCTTCTTTGGCCAATGCAATATCTAAGACGTAAAACTGGTTATAAACCAGCAGAAGTTTTCAAAGCCACCTGCTGGCCCACTGTGTTCTGGTCAGTAAGCCCAGGCATCCTCTTGCCTTTGCATCTCCAGTGTTGGGATTACAAAGTGCACACCATCATGTCTTGCTTTTCTCTCATGGGTTCTGGGGATTGAGCTCAGGTCCTCAATCTTGCTCAACATGCACTGGTCAAGGTCATTCTCCAGGCCCTGTCTGTGCACTCTTCAGTCAATGCTCCTTCATGACTAGACATGATATGATTTTTAAAAGATTTCATGGCTCCTAAGAAAACAGACGTCTTTTCAGCTCCCATATGAAGCGTATGGTGAGTTTTGACATTTTTGCTGGTATCTCTGAGGTCTGTGTTCTCTTAGCCATAGACACTGTCTCCCTAGATCAGCCAACACAGATCAGGTTTCCATGATGATTATATGAGTTATTTAAATATGATAATTTTTATTTCAGAAATAGGAAAAACATTGAAGATGTGTGATACTTATATAAACTCCAGTCAAGGTTTAATACAATCAATGTTTTCTTCAAAATAACAGTTCACCTATGAGCAAGAGACTTTCCATGAAATTACAGTAAACACAGTGAGTGAATTATCTAGTGTAAGAACAGATTTAACCCAGATATAAAGGTATCCCCAGAGAGCCTTACAAGATATTTCACTGTCCAGTGATTTGCGGAATTTATGATCCATGTCAATCAATCATCTGAATGTTACAGCAACAACTGTACTTTACAGTTTCCCCCCCCCACAATAGCAACAACTCAAAATGATGAATTTTCAATACTATTTCTCTTAGATTACTGGTTTTTTAAGTATTTCAACATTTCTCTCTAACTTTTAATATTCATCCAATTTCTTTTGACTAAAATTTCGATGAATTTGAAGCTTGACATTTCCACATTTAACTTTGACATTTAGGAGTTCCCTGGGTAAGAATATGTAAATAAGATGATGGCTCCAGGCTTAATCCAGGAAAGAGCAAGGAACCACCTCACCAGAGTGAATGCATGAGCTGTTCACTTAAGTGTGCTATACTGCAATGGATTTACAGGGCCTATGATTTCCAAAAGCCTTTTTAAAAATTAACCAACAAACAAACATTTAAGAACTTTGCATGTGCCAGACACCTTGGGAAATGCCAACTCTAGTCCTTTATAATTAGCTTCATGCTATCTTTCCAGGATCATCTTCCAAGACTCAAACTGGAACATCCCCCAAGCTACTGTAAGGATGATGGAAGAAATAAGGAGAATGCTGGGAAGTCCAAAGTCTTAGAAATCCATTACAATGAAACAGAGAACTAATTATGATGGATTACATCAATGTAGTGTTAATAAAAGTAAATTGGAGACAGAGTAAAATTAGTAGTAGGTAAAAATGAAAGACCACAGTGATTAATTAGGATTGTGGTTGGGATTTGTGGAAAATACAGAAACAAGTGAAGGACAAATCACAGAGCTTTGTTTGTGTGTTTGCTTTCCTGTCTACAAACAGTAGGAGGTTGTGTCATTCTTTGTTCATCGTTGAAAATGATAAGGCTTGATCACCTGAAAAGTTGTGAAGGAACACTTCAATGATATATTATACTCTGGAAGAGAAACTTGATTGGACATACAAGTTTATGAGCAATTTTACAACGAGGGCCAATGGATCACTCAACTGGAGCCTGGGATACCTGTAACACACAAGAGTGTTACATAGTCAGTCTATGAAATAATCAACTACTAAAAGTGATTGATACAGAGAGATATCTTCCTAATGAAAAGTATATAAGTATATTCATAGAATTGTGGTGGGGTTATATGTGTGTGTGTGTATGTGTGTGTGTGTGTGTGTGTGTGTGTGTGTGTGTGTGTGTGTATTAAACATTCCAACTGACATGAAGAATTCCTATAAAAAAAGATTGTGTCCCATTTCAGAAATAATTAGACTAAACCCAGTAAGTTAGGTATAGTAAATGTTATTGGTATTTTTATCCTGATATCCTTCCCAAGGATACAAAGATGTAATTCATCATAGTAGAACCAAGATTAAGACCACTTTTCTTTGTTGTCAGATGAAAAGACATTGAAATAGAGATTTTCCTGTTACTTCAGGAGTCCAGATTCAGAGGAGGGTGTGGGTAGAAGAGGAATTTGTTCCTTGGACTGTTGTTTGAAGGATAGAGTTTGAAGTAAGCTTCTCACGTCACGGCCACATGGAGAAAGCAGAGGGTAGGCTGGAGCCCTGAGGTTCTTTCCTTCTTAGAGCAACAGACAACCTCTACGGTCCTCATGTAGTCCAGATTCCAGAGTGTGCTTCTTTTCTGGCGGATCAACAGAAACACAAGTTTTTAACCCTGTGTTAATCCAGTAATATTCTTATTGATAATCCCATCTACCAACACATGACTGGAAATTCCCTTCAGATCTTCACATTTGTGATGGGATTTTTGTTTATCATTTAAAAATGTACCCCAGAATCACATCTTTTTACCCTCTTGTTTCTGAAATCCTTCTCTAGGGCACTATGTATGCTTCAGGTTGCAATAGTTTGGCATTTTAATATGTCAAGAGGTAAGCATTCTTCATTCAAATCCTGCTTGCTCCATCTATCAGCTAGTGGCTCTTGTAAGTGTGAGCATGTTTCTTGACCGTCTTGAAGACTAAGACTGAAGAATTGTGTGGAAGGGAAGACAATTCCCTTAATCCTTCCCAAGGACTGTTCTGAGTTACTTTTCATGAGACGTTAGAGTTCAATTCTCTTTTGACTCACATAAAAGTTTCTGTCCCTGTGAAGTCTCTTAGTTTCAGGGAAGTGCAGGAAACATCAGAAACCCTACAGAAAGAAATTGCATTTTAAAATGGCATCAAGGGCCTCAATTGATCATTGACTTTTCTTACATTTGTTAAAGCTTGGATTTATTTAACTAAAATAAGGATTAGGATTAGGGCTAGGGTTAGTGAAGCATTTCTTTCTTTGTAGGTCTTCATAATTAGCAGCTTGTACACAAACTCTTATACTTAATTGTTTTTCCATGTTCCTGAGTTATAAAACTTTGTGTGTGGGGGAAAGCCCCGCCTTTGTATGTGCTCTTCAACAGAACTTGCTCCAGGAATGTTCCATGGATCCCCTGGCCCTGATTTCAGCTCCTTCTTCTTGACAGTTGGCCAGTACTGGCCTTTGGGAGTGAGGCCCTGTGTTAAAACTTTCTAGAGGAAATGCATCTTGCCGTTCAGTGCCCAGAGCTTCCAGGAGGCAATTCACACTTCGTATTTTTCCCTTCTCTTATCCATGTCTGAAGAGAACACACCAGTTTGCCTTTTGGTTTAGAGCAGAGGTTCTGCAGCCCCACAAGAAGCTGTTTGCCACTGGGGACATTTCACCAAGTGTGGGAGATGAGAATGTTCTTTAGGGCGCAGCTATACTCTCACATACCCTGGTGCAAGTCCAGCTTTATGGTGGCCAGGGTAGGGGCTGGGGAGGATGGGCCAGCATGTGATGTGTGTGTGTGTGTGTGTGTGTGTGTGTGCACGCGCACGCGCACACGCGTGCACGCGCGCGTGCACATGTGCAAGAGGAGACCGAATGAGAAGAGCATGCAGGGTAAAGAAAGGCTAACTACAGACTGTCTAGAGAAAAGGAGTAAACTTGAGGAACTCTAAATGGCTTTAAGAAAAAGAAAAAAGACTGGCCTTTGAGGCCTGGAGAATCTTCCTCCTACACCTACATTTTAGGATGCTGTTTGTATTTACTGTCTTCCTGGTCTGATATGAGCAGCTGGAAAAATATAACGCCTATGTTCTGCCAAGGCACTGTGAATAGAGACTCAAAGTATTATCTGAGAATTCTAGGATAATCCTCGTCATTTTGTCCTGCTACCCTGTGCAATTCTAAAAGAGGATGTACAGTGCCTGGAATATAGAGTTATTGAGGAAAAGTTACATAGCATCCATGCAAATTTAAGTTTTAGATACATAGGGAATGAGTTTTAGTTACATAGATGACCCATGACCTGTGTCACATGAATGTTGGGACATGTCCATACAGGATATGTTTTCACATTCTGAATCTGGCTAGCTGACATAAGTGTTCTCTGTAGATTTTTGAAGAACATGATCTTATACTCTCCTAGGATATTTTAACATAATTTTATTTAATTTTTAATGGTATCTTAATATGCACGTGACCATCTCCATTAACACAAACCTCACAGAGCTGAAGACCCTTGCTCTATATTCCACTTCCCATGAGGGGCAGAGAGATGCATTATAGACAGGTCACATGACTTCAAAGCCTACCATCATTCCAACTCCCCCAAGGGGTTTAAAGCCTGTTAGGAGCACTTGGCAGCTCACTCATCTCCATGATGCAAGCTAATGCCTAGAAAGTTGACCTTCAGCGCTCAGAGCCCTCCTCTGAGGTTCATAATGTAATTATAGAGCTCGGTGTTCGCTGCAGACACTCGCGTCATCATACTAATTAACCAGCTGTCTTAATTGCCAGGTTCCCCAGGGAAGCTGCTGTGTTGAGGCCAGTATTGCATGAATACTCAAAACAGACAGGATCTCTTCTCTCAGCAGAGAGAAGTGATGAAAACATGAGACAGATGGAGGCTGTAGGATGATGCCGATGGGGACTGCTCTGAAGGGCTTGCAGCAAAGAACAGTAACACTGAATTATATGTTCCTGGGGTGGATTGAACAGAGCCACACTGAGAGACTTACAGCAGTGAGCTCCAGTGGACTGAACCTCTGCTGGTATGTCTCACAAAATAGAAAGGCAGCTGCTCCCTTATTGCTTGTTCCCACCAACATCTCACTAGTGAGTTCTTTTAAAAAATATTATATATACATATATATATATATATGTTTATGTGTATGATGAATATGCATGTATATATGTATATGTATGTATGTCTATGTCTATATGTATATATGCAGAACAGCCTAAACTCTCTGAACAGAGAGAAAAATGAGCCAACCATCTCCTGGTTCCATTGGCTCCCAGAAGTGTTTTAAGTTCTAAAGCGTCTTCAGATTTTTCATGGTCTACACTCCACTCACCACTAATACCACTGTCCCCTATTGCTACCCTACCCATCAGGTAGTGACTATAATATGACATTAGCCACTGACCTTGTTTAGTTTCTGCAGGTTGATAGTGATAACATTTTAATGAGAAAAAGCATACCAATTATTCACAGAGATGAGAATTATCTCGAAACTCTAATTAGATATTGGCAGTTAGTACATTGAATGGTTCTGACCTTGACAGTCAATCTCCATGGTCAACTGGATTTAAAGTCACCCGTGGGACTGGCTAGGCACAGGAGTACCTGTGTGAACATTTCTACAGAAGATTCATTGAAGTAGAGGAGTGGATAGCGTTAATGTGGATGATCTCATCCCATGAGCTAGGTGCTCATATGAAATCAAAGTAGAAAATGAAGGAATGCAGCTGTGTGCTGGCATTCTTCTTCCTCTGCTTCCTGACTTGTCTGTGAACTGCTCTGTTCCACCATATTCTCTGCACCATGAAAGACTAAGTCCCCTGAAACTGTGATCCAACAAATCTGCTGAGTATTTTGTCATGATGTCTTAGTCAGGGTTTTCTAGAGTCACAGAACTTATGGTAATCTCTATGTAGTAAAGGGATTTATTGATGACTTACAGTTTGTAGTCTAACTCCCAACAATCAACTCCCAACAACAGTCACGGCAGCAGCTGTGAATGGAAGTCTAAGGATCCAGCAATTGCTTAGTCTCACAAGGCAAGTAGGTGAAGCAGAGAGAGCCTTTTTTCTTTTAATGTCCTTATATAGGTCTCTAGCAAAAAGTGTGGCCCAGGTTAAAGGTGTGTGCCACCACACCTTTAACCCCAGATGACCTTGAACTCATAGAGCTTTCTATGTTAATCCTATGGGATTCGTAGCCACTATTCCTCAAGGTCTCTATGCCAAGATTCAGGTCAGAAACTTGTATCTCTCAGCCTCTAGATTAAGGCCACAGGTGAGCCTTCTAATTTTGGATTGTAATTCATTTTAGATGTAGTCAAGTTGACAACCAGGAATAGCCACTACACATGACAACCAGAAAAGTAATGAATGCACTTTACAAACAGGAGCAAGTGAGTACTGCACAGCTGCCAGGCACTGCACAGCCTCCCGTGATCTCATCTGATGCTGGCTGTAAATGGGAGCTCAACAAATTCAATTTCTTTTCACTTCTACAGCACATGACTGTGATATTCCTAATTCCAGACACCACAGCACAGTCACTATCCTCAACTGCCCTCCCAGATGATTGGAGAGGAACAGAATCCTAACAGACTAAGCTAATAGTTTAAAACTAAGGTGTGTGTACTCCCCGGGAATGGAATTTGGGGCTTTGAACATGCTAAGCACTTTGGCTACAACTGAGAAACACCCACAGGAATCCCTTTGATTTATCATTAATCAAAACTTGAAAATATAATCACCCTTCATTCATACTTGGGTATCTGGCATAAATATTTGGAAAGCTGCTTTGAGTCCCTCCAGGGTTACAGGTTTGAATCCTGTGTCTTAAGGGGATTGATGATTATTTTCCCTCATAAAGAGGGAGTTTCCATCCTTTCCCTTGCTGGGCAGGCCTTCGGAGTTATTTTATGAACGTATTAGCATCCATCATCACCACTAATTGCTACTTACTAAGGAATCACACAGCAGACTACAGATCAGAGACACACTTGAGAGAACTCATGCTCTAGGAGGAGAGAGAAGACACAGACCTGAATTAGCTTCTTTTCATGCATGTACAGATGTCCATCTGTCCTTCCCTTACTTTCAGGAATGCTGTCAAAGAGAAGGATTCTGGAATCCTAATCTATCAGCACTAAATAGCACGATAAAGCTGACATGAATCCAAATGACAGGATGCCTTTGACACCCCCTATTATCAATACCAAGAAGGGGTGCAGCAGTGAGAGCTGAGGATGAGCCCCCTCTCTTTTGAGAAACTTGTTCCACTGTCCTCCTGTGAACACTTCCTGTAGGAAGGTGGGGTTACTGTCAGGTATGGGAGACTGTTGGAAACAATGGC